>JABVXS010000846.1:0-22328 GCA_013365335.1 Madathamugadia hiepei | reverse complement strand
TTCTTGCTTTCTGTTTTTAAAAGCCTGATGAGATTCTTCAATGACTTTAACAGTACAAAATTATCGAATTCACAATTGCTTGTGTTGTTCTATGAATTAAGCATTAATTTAAACTTTTATTGAAAACAAAAATCGTGATTTTTCATATCTCAAGCATAGAGCCGTATCGCAAACGTTACTCTTCGCATTTTCATACCGTTCAATATGTCCTTGGATTTAAATAGGCCGAGTCATCTACAACGATTTAAATATTTTACTTCTTTGTGCTTCAGATATTCATATTGAGATTTTCCAGTTATTCGAAGTTTTCTTTTTAGATGAATCGTTATTACTATCCCTTGTTGCTCTGGTCATTTGTCACTTATACTATTCCCAGGGAGGATTTCAGGCTGTAAATTCCAGTAATATTTCCGATCTTGAGGATCTTCAGGCGCCGCCGTATGCTACGGTTGTGATCACAATTTCTGGAACAGTTTGTGAAGCTTACATGCCAATTTTCGTAAAACATTACTCGCCAGTTTGTCCGAAGTTGACAGAAATCAACAAAATTTAAGTGCAAACTCGAATGCCGCTTTCCGAATTGATTGGCACTATGTTACAAACTAATTATACCAAGCGATTTTAAAACAAGAACCGATTTTAAATATTTAAAATATTACAAGTTACATTTTGGCTTACTGCAGAGAGCAAAACGGAGCTTTTTATATGTCTATTCGAGCTGAATTCATTACTAACTCTGGGATACGTGTATCTCACGCATGCTTGCAACCAATTACAGCGATGTCTTACAACAGGTGCCAAAGCTCCATAGTCACCAAGGACTAGCAAAATCAAATTCCATTTCAGCTTGAGTATCACTGTTTCTGTTGTTTCAATTGCACAGAATCGACGAAGGAAATGAGCACATCGAGGAACTATGAAGAAATGATACAAAACAATTGTGAAAAGATTACGGCTACATTGCAGTTGGTTGCTTCATTGCATCTCCTGACCTTTCACCCGATAACGGTATCCTAATGTCTGTTGAGAAAGCAATTAGGAAGCATTCGTTGCAATCAAATGATGAAAAGAAATAAATTCACATTGTAACAGGGATGACCACAAGCTGACAGAAATGAATGAAAGTTCCCGAAGTAAAATACAGCTAATGAAGCCGAATCCTGAAGAGAACATGTTATGCTGTTTAAAGAGAATGAATCAGATAATACCGATTAATGAGACACCTTCCGTGTTTCTCAATATTTGCAGAATGTTCCTCATACGAATTGCAAAGCTATTTAGAAGTAATCCTGAGAGTAGCTCGTCCAGCGCACCAGATATTGATCGTCAACATGTCATTCAAAGAATTTTTAAATAAATATTGCTGTTCGAAATAGATCAAATCTAAAGACACTCCTGCATGCAGTCAAGAGTAGCTATTGCTAGTGTTACTGGCCTCTAATTAAACATTTCCAGTACTTCTACCAATGCATTCAAAAATGTCCAAGAGCTTCAGAAAGTCTTCAAAAGAAAGGGGCAAAACACACAGCAATAATGTCAATAAAAGTAAGGGAAGGGAAATTTTCTGGAATTGATTATTAAGTTTATTAACCAAAAGGCATCAGACAAGTTGTTTCAAGAAGTACAATGCGCAGTTGCTAGCATAAAAACTGGTAAATTTTTAATTATGTATTTTTATGCCAACTTTTATTTTATCCATTGAACGGCACTGCTCATATGAATGAATGAGTTTGTGCAGTTCGGATTACTCATCCTATGCAACATTTGCAACATACCACTTTATCCTAGCCCATTCAATCTCCTCTCTAATAAAACTGTTCCAGGCTGTCAAAATTGGTCACTTTGATAATCGTTCAAATACCTCTGCTTTAGCAAGGTTCCACCATCTTACACCTTTCGAGTCATTTCAAAGCATTCAAGTTATTACCAGTTCTGCATTGGCATGCTGATAATAGAAGATTGTTCAAAGGGGATGAGATTTAAAAACATAGCATTCGACGGAAGCACCAGGACCATTATTTCTGGAACGAATCAACAGGTTAGAAGACTGAACAACAGATGCACTGCTTAAAGGTTGTTCTGATGCATTTGAAACATAGATTGATTGGCTGTTGCAGTTTTCTTCCTGCACAAGGAACTTTGTTCGAACTTTCAGTTCAAAAGAAATGAATTATGAACCACTTCAGGAGAGGAATAGCTGCTATGGTGCTGCAGTTGGATATGCAATGTGAGTTGATTAAGTCCCACTCAATTTCCATCGGAATTTGTACAAGGGAGGATATTAACACACTGGCGCTTAATTTACTGCTATGGAACAGCTTCTACCCATCAATTTTATTTGGACATCCAGCTAGGCGAAAGGACACTAACCGAAAGTGCACTATCCGACAAGATCGATGGTGAAAAAATATTGGGCGACAGAATCTGACCACCCAGAATTTGCGGTGAAATGATATCTGGACTAAGAATGTATGGACTTAGCACTATCGGACTCAACACGTATGGATTGATAATATTGGGAGATAAAATATAAGGGGATAAGATGTACGGTGCCCCTACAAGTGGTGATAACAGGTAAGGCGAGAGTATGTAAGGCGAGGCAAGGAAAGGAAGGAAGAGTCCCGGAGAAAGTATGTAAGGGCCAAGAATGGAAGGATTCAAAATCGATGGACTGAAAACACTGGGTGACAGTACCACTGGTCCTAAAATACTAAGACCAAAAACGGGAGAAAACATGAATGGTGCCAAGAAAGTTGGTGAAATCGCTGTTACTTCTTCACGCTTCTTTCGATATCGTCCCTAGAAAATGCATTTTAAATAAAATTTCACACTGCCTGCCAACTCTAATATGAAACAAATTGACAAATAATCGAGTTTCTTATTTCACATTAATGCTGGTTGTTAATGTATTTGTATGAAGTAGAACTTAGTACACACTTCTTTTTAACTCAGTAATTCAGTTAATGAGTCATGTACATGCACTTAACATGGTGATTCATTCAACTTTTCAGCAAAATACCGGCAATGTCAACCTCAGTTTCATTTCTCGCAAATCGTTCAATATTCTCCCACAGTACTTCTTCCTGCTCCTTTTTATTAAGTCTTCCATACATTTCCACATCGAAATTCACATCTTGTAATTTCTTCACGCCTGCAACAACTTATCCTACAACTTGCCACTACCAAAGATTTCACTAAAAAAGTGAAATACCTAGTTGATGAAGTATTTCTTTCAGTTGTGATGCTTCCAAAAGGGTGAATCCTCTGCCCGCTATTTCATGTCTTTGTTCCATACTGAATGATTTTTCTAAATTTTTGAATGCTTGATAAATCCGGTTTGTCTCCTGAAATTATTAAATCAGTTCCATTTCTCTGAAAATGGTTTCACTTATCAACTCTGCAATGAACAACAAATTTGTAATACACAGAAATTTTGGGATTTTTTCTAAAACAGCTCATTTGTTCTGTTGAGGGCGGGTAGAATTTGCAGACCTCAGAGATTATATCGTCCAAGAGATTTGTTTCATTAAACATGCCAATAGCCACCTCGATGGCGGTACGTGCTCCTGAAACATCCATCACCATCTCCAGCAATGCTTCTCGGTCTTTTTCCTCTATACCACTTTCTTTCAATAACTGAAACAATCGTTGGAATGTTCAAGTGGGATGCCATCATCAAATGCAACGTTGAATTTTGAATCCGATAAATTGAGTTTCTAAGCTAAAAAATTCGAGTAATTAAAATAAAAAAATATGTTAACCTTGGGAAGCGACATGATACTTTCCGGACTATCATCTTTGTAAAATGACATGATGGATGGAGACAAAATAAGTTTTTCAGATTGCTTCTGAAAATGGATTGATCACAATTAAGTTAAACATGAGAATTGAAAACTCACAGTTTAATCATTAACACTTCTCCCAAGAAATAAGGTAGAAACCTCATCAGGCATCAAAGGCATTATTCGAGGACTCAAAAATCGGAAATTAAGCTTCTTCTTGCCGCCATAGTGATTAATTCCATTCAGGAGATCGATTGTCATCCAGATGAAATCTTTGTATTTTGACTTAAAAAGTGCAACATTACCTCTTCGTATACTTCTTTTAGTTCTTTTTCATATGAAATATTTGCTCTAATCGACTGAATAAAAGACAGAATGAATGGTTCTGAAAGCAATTTTTTTCGAAATCCTCCAGAAATACATGGAAATAATCACTAGACAAAAGATTGGTTTCACATAGATTTCTCAGTACCTGAGCCTTCGGCTTAGTAGATTCCTTGCCATCAAGTACAAGGTCGAGAAGTTGGGAATTATAGGCTTTTATGCTGCTTGATTGAAACTGCTGGCCTATTTCTTTTTTGAATTCCGTGATACGTTTATAAGTCTTCGCCCAGTTGCCATTGGTTTCTTTGCCGCTCAACATCACTCTAATAAATCTGGATATCTGAAGTGGTTTCGCTCCCATAAATTAAAGTGAAAGTTATATTAATCAAAAATAAGGTGGAATTTTACCTGTTGTAGAGGGGTTTTCTTAACAGTCGAATATCGTATTGCTGGCATTTTAGCAACATGTTTCACCTGAAAGCAATGGGATAATTGGCATATCAGTACTTTTAAAGGGAGTGTTGAGATTCTTCAACAATTCTATCGTGCTGCAGTGATTTGCAAGTGGCTTAAATTAAGCTGGAATGACACAAATGATATGAACAATGTTGAAAACTGCAAGGCTCATCTAATTAATCACATCGACAATGACGTGGTCGCTCTTCATAACACTATTTGTAATGAGGCGATAAGAGCGTCGAGGCCTTAGTTTTTTTCCCAAAGTCGTGATTGAGTTTTTTTGGGTTGCATTTGAAAATTTCTCGCTTTGTTTGGATGAGCTGCCAACTGCAAAAAGACACCAGTGACTTTTTCGGAAACTTCTGGATCTCCACTTTGCTGGACTCATGTTTTCCAACAATTCTGGTTCCCCGAAATTTCTTGTTCAGATCTCTTGCAACTTTTTTGTTAGATGAATTAGAAAGTGCTCAAAAAGTTTTTCAGCTCGTTTGATTTAATTTTCAATTTAGTACAGAGTTTAAGATTTATCATTTTCCTCTCGAGGGTTTTTTTTGATATCAAGTGAAAATCTCGTGGTTCTTATCAGCTGATAACTCAAATTCATCAGTAAAATATTTGAAAATTTCGAACTTATGCAAGGCGGAGTTCTCCATTTGTTTAAAATGTTGATATTTAAAATTTCGAAAAACTTAGCAGTAGCTGCGTGCCGAGGTCGTTTCGAGAGCTCATTTTGAGATATGGACTGGTCAGTTTTTGCCCTTTTGCTCATTCTATGAGGATTTTTTCCATAACCTTGATTTTCCAAACAATCCTTTTCCTTCGAACCATCGGATGTAATAAAAGATGCTATATTAGGTGATTTATTGGCAGCTTGACCTCGCTCAAAATTTTGGCTTGAAAAACTGGAATGTGCCGTATGTCGTGTCTGTACTAGACATTTAGCACCAGCCACAAGGTTATGGTCATCTTTAATTTGATCCAGACATGCAGTGAGCATCTTCTTTTTATCTGAAGAAAGCATGGATATTATCCAATAACGAGATATTGAACAACATCCCAAGTTGTATAAACAACCAACCGTCATTTAACTGCCCATAAATCTGCTTGCCAACTTGTCCAAGTAATGCTTTGATCGCATAAGTGTACCAAATTAAATGCAAGTTTTTAGTAAAATCAAAAGCCCTCTGATTCATTCTCGCCTTATAAATGTTTTTCATATCATTCGCCGTTAATTTTACGCTCAGTGCTGAAATTTAAACGAAAAATGAAACAAATCAGTAAAGTGCCAGAAAGAGTCATTATTTTGATGGATTTTGCACATTTTCGGGTTAGAAGATGTTCGATTAAGAACGGTTCACTCTGAACAAGTCGTCCGAAGCAGCGTTGCTCCATTATTTCAGAAGTGTCATACCTTCCTGAGCCAGAATAACGACCGGCAACCAGTGAGTTAAACGCATCTCATAGACAACGGATCTGAAATGGAAAAATTATAAATCAGTGGTTAATGGTTTTTAAACTTTCGGCATAGAAACTAAAGAAAATCCAGGTAAACTTAACAGGGCCGAAGCATGGAGTAAACATTGTCAGTTTGATACATTTCTAGAATTTACTACTCCTAAATAAAAAGGGAAAATTTGATGTTCTCAAAATAATGCAATTAGTTTATTGAGGAGATCGATAGTTCTCGTCTCCAACTGCAACGTAGCAGTGTACAAACGAAAGCAAAACACTTACTTTGAAACCCACAAATGTTTTTGAGCGATCTTCTTTTTTGAAAGAGTTCTGAATTGATATTTAAGAATAATTTTTCTTAGAAAATACATGCGTCGTAAAAATCAAGAATTTAATCAATACTGATCAAAATTTCTAAAGCTGAGAAAGTGGCAAGACCCAAAAATAAATTTTCAGTTTTACATATGAATGAATAATTATAAAATGCTAATGAATTCAAAAAATTATTGACTAATTTTTTTTCGGTGCAGTTCTACGCTATGAAAAATGGAAATGAATAATTGATATTCTCGAACTGATTATCACAAGGAGAACTACCAAAGTTTACCACTAATTTGTTTTATTCCACTTTACCGCATTTTGCTGTTGTTGACCTTGACCAGCCGAATGCGTTATATCTATCTCCAGTAATGATGCACTTATTTCACACCACTTCGGTCTCCTCACTTCCTTTCCCCATTTTGTACAAACATGATGTAGGTCCTAAAACAAACGTCTACCGATCCTAAATTCCACTTCCTGCTCTTTTTGGTAGTCTCTTTTCTCCTGTAGCATTCTCATCTCTTTTAAATTATTTATACGATTCTGCAATAAAATCCGGATGAGATGTATTAGCAAATTTGAAAGAACCTTTTATTCCAAAGTGAAACATACTAACTGATTGGAGTGTCTCAAAGTTAAATTTATCTCTTTGCAACTTGCCAGTTTCAGAATACGAAATGTCATCTACGGGAAAAGGGAAGAAGCAATATGAGTGCAGGAAGTGTCCATTGATGCAATAATTCATAGAAATCAATAATACCAGCATTTTCTACATGCTGCGCAATTAGGATGTTGCAGATTCTTTAATTAAGTTTCATTTCGCATCAATTAAAATCGTCGAACTTTGAATAATTCTGATCATCAATCCTTGCTCCTTGGTCGGTCAATATCTCAACGAGTTTCCTCCTGTCGACCCTTTTTCGGTTTCGAGCAATCTGTTCCCACGTACTGCCGCATATTTCTTTAATTTGGTCGGTCCAGCTTTTTGGAGGTCTCCCGTGAGGTATTTTAACCTCTCTCGGATACCAATCGAGGAACTGGTGGTCCACCGACCATCCTGCATGAGCATACGTGTCCAACCCATTTCAATCTGCTCGTTACGATTTACTGTGCGATGTTGGATACTCCACTTTGAAAGAACCTATTTGGTCTTTTTTAATGTCCAGTAATATTCTATTTATTAGGTATATTCCTAGCCTCAAAAAAAATATATGTTGAAGGATTCTGTACGACGAAATACGGTTCAAAGGCGAATGGCCAAATCAGTTAGAGGTTCATTTCATGTAATCAGAGCTTGAAAACAACAATCCTAGCCGTAGAGCTTTCAACAAAATTAGATGAAATATATATCCTATCATCAATACGTGCTTTTTTCGGGAAGCCTCTCAGATAAGATTTGCCAGGAACTTTTTTCTTGCGCAAAATCGATGTTGCAACTGACAAAATTTTGACCAAATGTCCGTAATATTTAGATGATTTCAACACGTCCTATAACCCTACACTTATATTGGCTGTAACCTCTGGAGATTTGTCTCCTGCCTTTTTTATTATTCTGAACCGTTTGCGATTTCAGTAGCTCCAGCTATCGTTCAGTTCGTTATTTCGCCAAATAGGTTCCAGTTGTCCCAAAACTATGAGCAGGTACATAATGTGCTAAAACTTCCTGCACTACGTTTCCCCGAGATCTCTGAATCCTTTCACTCCAGTGGAGTCCGTTCCTCTCATTGAGCATTTACGGAACTCTGTTCCTACAATCTGCAAATTCCCCAATCACTTCGCCATTCAATCACCGTGCAACTGCCGTTTATTGACAGGGTAATCTGGTTGCAATCAAGCAAACCAGCGCTGCAAATGAAGTCCGAAAAACTCCTCACTCACATACTCGTACGCAAAAAGCTTTAACATAAAAATAAGCAGCCAGACTATTTGAGTTATACAAACAAATGAACAAAAAACTATGCTTATCAAAGAAAATAAGAACAATTCAAAACCAAAATAATTCAAGGATTTACCAATTCGATAGATACCAACACTCCCAACTTTAACGTAACACCATCTAAAACCATCCTTGTTCTAAGCAGGTGCTTATGTCAGGTGCAAGATGAACATGAGCTACACTGCGTGAGGTTTTACAAATCTTAATGACTTTTCCAATGTTAGAAGCCACTTATGAAAGCTAACAGCAGGCTTATGCCACCCGACAGAATGAAACCAACCCAAACTCAATGCATTTGGAAGCAACACCTATTGTTTTGAATTACTCGCAAATTTTCTCCCGACAAGCCTTCACCTGTGTGTAGAACACAATCACAACCAAAAAAAAGGACTTTATGACAACTGTCGTTCACATATTCAGAAAACAACTTTCATAATAATCAGACCACCTTTAAAAAAAATAATGGCTTTGATTAGTTAAACAGAAGAACTTGGTCTTGATCCTCGCAATTTTATACTGTCAAGTTTGTGAAAATTTTTGATATCATGCATCAACAATCATTGAGTTCATTTCAGCAAAAAGCTATCCACTGTTTTTAAATAAAACAGAAAAAAGTACCTATTTTTAACAATATGGTAAAAGAAACAAAGAAAATATTTCGGCTTTCCAAGATGTTTCAAACAAAAAGAATAGTAAATAATGAATTGAACGGCGAAATTCCCATAAACATTAGAAGTTTGGAATAATTAAGAAAGAACACAGAGCATCGAAAATATTTTAGCTATATAAATCATCGTCATCGTTTCCAGCTCCAGATGGTCCCGTTGGCTGTCCTGGATTTATAGATGCTCCTGTTTGATTTGGAAACCTAAAAGAATTAATCCTATATTTGGAACTTACAATAATTCAATAATCAATGTCTAATCAACCCGCCAAAGATGGAAAATATACTAATAGGTTGTTCCAAACCAATGACTGAACAAAGTTTACAAAACAGTGCAGACGTACTTGAAATTAGTTCCAAATCCTCGTTGCTGTTGAAGTGTCTGTGCAAACATCTCATATTTACGGATATCATTATCCGAAACCGAACGACGAGCGAATTTCATCGCCTAAATAATTAATATGAACTACGAGTAAAGTCAGACATTAAAACAAAAAAAAAAAAAATTAGAACCCTCATTAACAGATGCCGAAATTTCCAATCTCAAACATGTAAAAGAACTTATTTCTGCTAGCAAAAATCAAATTAGGAACTAAACATCACGATATTTCCTACATAATATCTAAATTGTGGCTACCAAATATATATATAGAGATGAAATACGAGTAAAATAAAGAAAAGTGAACTGTATATATCTATATGAGAACAAACCTCTTCGAAATGTGCGCGAGTGATTTCTGGTACTGGATCATACGTATCATCATCCATCAGGTCTTCACCTCGGATACGGCGTTCTTGTTTCTCCTTTTCGTAACGAATTTCTTTCTCAATGCTTTCACGAATAGCTAGTTTACATGCTCGTTGACAAATCTCGGTCAGATCAGCGCCTGAGAATCCAACCGTTGTTTTGGCCAGATATGTCAAGTCCACATCCTTAATTTAATTATCAAGAATTAGGCTTTACAAACGTTATCTCAATCGACTTAATCAGAATTAACAAACTAACTGTTGCTATTGGCGTTTTGCGAAGATTCGCCTTGAAGATCTGAAGACGACTAGCCTCATCAGGAAGAGGTATATAGATTAATTGGTCAAGACGACCTGGACGAAGAATAGCTGAGTCGATAATGTCTGGCCTGACACAAAAGCAAAGAGTAGGAAGGATAACATCGCGAACATAATTAAAAAACACCCTGAAAGAACAACAAACGATAAAATAGCCAAGCTAACAAACCGATTTGTTGCTCCAATAATGAAAACGTTTTTCTTATTCGACATTCCATCCATCTCCGTCAGAATCTGATTGATTACACGATCAGCAGCTCCACCTGCATCACCAATGTTGCCACCTCGAGCTTTGGCAACCGAATCCAACTCGTCGAAAAAAAGAACACAAGGTGCAGCAGCTCTAGCCTACAACTCACTGCGTGAATGTTTACAACAACTGCAGAATAAATTTCTTAATAAATGCGCAGTACAACCAATACAAAAAAACTTGCCTTGTCGAAAACATCGCGCACATTTGCCTCAGATTCCCCAAACCACATGGTGAGAAGCTCAGGGCCTTTGATTGAAATAAAGTTAGCTTGGCATTCATGCGCGATTGCTTTAGCAAGAAGTGTCTTACCACAACCAGGAGGACCATAAAACAACACTCCACGGGATGGTTGCATGCCGAATTTGAGGTACTTGTCTGGATGCTCTACTGGATACTGAAAAAGTTACTAGATGATAAGTTTACACACACTTTCCAACAACTATGATAGTTTGTTTTCCGGATAGTAGTATCTTATAGATCCAATTTTCACTGCTCTAAGGAATAATTTTTATTGAAATTTGCAACAGTAACACACTACTTAATTTTTACTTCTTTTCCAGCAGTCCCTACTAAATCCCGTCCAGCAATTTATCCGTTTCGTCCGTTAAATAATAAAAATTTAACCTGAACTAGTTCCTGTAGCTCACGTTTGACATTCTGAAGACCACCGATGTCATTCCAGGTAATATTAGGTGTTTCAACAGTCGTTTCACGAAGAGCTGATGGGCTGCTTTTACCCATTGCAAACTGAAAAGTGAAATCCTGTGTCACGAAATTTATATAAGGCAATATTATTGGTTATATCTTTCTCTAGTAATCATATTTCTGATTCCTGGTGTATGAGACCACATTGTGAAATATTACTACTGAACTTGATCTGCAAAAAGACTAAGGTGAATCCTGGAATTGAACTGGAAAGTTGCAAAGCAGCTGAGAAAAGTTTTAAAACATCACGATATGAATTCTGGCAGCATTATAGCTCATTGAAACAGAAACTACTGAAATAAAAAAAAAAAAACAGAACAGACTCGGAAATTCTCCATAGTGACGGCCAATGAATTAAGAACTTCTGCATCAATTGTGTCATCTTCCAAATCAATCAGTTCCATTTTTTCACGGATCTGCTGTAAAGCCGCTTCAGAACAGAGAGATGCCAAATCTGCGCCAACATAACCATGGCATTCATTTGCAACCTTAATTTTTGAATAGATTTTTAATCTTCAGAAAACTCCCAAAACCACTAGATCCCTCCTTCGTCACAAACTTGCAGGCTATTTAAACGCAAAGTGCAAGAACCTCAAAATACTATTAAGCATAGCTGTACGCACCAAAAGTAGACCAATTACCTTTATACAAGTAACTGTTCTGTTCACAGCGCAAAATCCAGTTTCTCTCCGAGACTTGTATCAGCATTGCTATGTTAACCCATAAAACATGCCTTCTTATACCTCGGCATTAAAAAGAAAAAAAAAAAAAAAACTCCCACAAAAAAGATTCGCATTCCTAATATGACATAAACTGCATAACAACATTTTAACAATTCCGCGTGGTTTCAAGATTTTTAAATTCCGCTGTACTAGATCAATTGTGAATACTTTTGATTCTTTATGGCTCTGAAGTCTAACACTGAGAGACAACGAATAACCTGCTCCAAATCGACATCATCACCAAGACGCATATTTTTTGTGTGTATACGAAGAATTTCCAGTCTTCCAATAGCATCTGGTATTCCAATATCGATTTCACGATCAAAGCGACCGAAACGTCGTAACGCAGGGTCTATAGAATTTGGTCGATTTGTTGCTGCCATCACAACAACATGACTGCGTTGTTTCAAGCCATCCATCAGCGTCAACAATTGCGATACAATACGACGCTCAACTTCGCCATGTGTCTAAATAACATCAATGTGAACAACTATTGAAGTGCAAAGTTTTTAATGCAGAAAATTCGAAATCTTAGAAATCAATGATCTTTGACTACACTTATTATACCTTTTCACGTTTAGGCGCGATAGCGTCAATTTCATCGATAAATAAAATCGCTGGTGAATTTTTTTCACATTCCTCAAATGCTTTGCGCAAATTGGATTCTGATTCGCCAGCTAATTTGCTCATAATCTCAGGTCCTGAAAATTATACTTATAACACTAAACATCCTAATCCACAGAATTTAGCCTACGAAACAAATAGGATTTGATAGCGCTCTAAAAATTTGCAATTACCATTTAAGAGAAAAAAAAATGCGCCAGTTTCATTCGCGACGGCTCTAGCAATTAGTGTTTTGCCGGTGCCTGGTGGTCCGTATAACAAAATGCCTCTTGGCGGCTGAAAAAGGATCAGAAAATGATATCTAACGGATTGAGAGAGAGCATGTACTGGCTAAACTAAATAATGTATCAGAACTCAAGCTGATTACTATAAAAACCAATTTTTACTATTCAGGAAGCTTTCAAAATAAACTTCTAATAACACGAATAATAGTACAAATCCCGAAGTGCTTGCATTGCCTCCCGAAATTACTTTATTTACGATTGTGATGCATTCAAAACTCGAAAGTCTACAAATCAACTATACCTTAATACCAATTGCTTTAAAGAGCTGAGGATGTCTCAGTGGAAGTTCCACCATTTCTTTGATTTGCGCAAGTTGCTTACGCACGCCACCGATGTCATCGTAACCAACATCTGCCATATTTTCCTCTTCTTCTTCACGCTTAATTGGTTCACCTTCACAATGTATAATTGTATCTGGTGCAACGATGCACGACGGCGAAGGATCAGTTTCCACAACCTTAAATGCATTTATAACTAATAAACAATCATGCAGATCACACAGTTTCGACCTGAGAAAAAGCGTCCTGTGACGGATCCAGAGTACGAAATTATTCAAAAAATGTTATTCTGATTCACATATCACCAAAAAAAAATCCGAAAATTTACCTTGAACTCAACATTACGCATGGCTGCATTTACGGAAAAGAGATCGCCTTTGTGAAGTGGTCGATATGATTCCACAAAATAAGGCTTGAGAAACACTTCGAATAGATTACTGAAAAGTGGGATTATAACAAGGGCATGCTTTTACTGCATGACTTCAGTAAATACGCAATATTTCGACACCTAATTAATACATTAACTAAAGATTTTTGAGAAATCAGCGATATGAACTTCCAGTTTCTGTTTTTGACAGAGCTCAGCATGTGCTGTTTTTTCTGCGCATGCTGGAAATTCGCCCGATGCAAATTTTCACAACAGCAGCACTGGCACACACCTCTGCCAGTTTCAGGACCCCTGCACGATTCATCATTGCTCTAAAAACAATACATCCAACGTCCTAAACGAGTTATGAAACAGCTTACCCCGTAAGACCAACAACCGTATCATCAATAGGAAGTACATGAACACGTTTCCCATAACTGATGTTGGGAGCAGCGGTAATGCTAAAAAAACTTTTAAACAAAATGAAAACAAAAAACTCGCTAAATTTTCGATGTTCTCACTTCAACATTACATTATAATCCCAAGTTAAAATTACACTAATGATAATAATCTATCGTGCACTGACATGCACAATTAGACGCCAACACTTTTGGCAATGCAGGCAAAGGGAATATATAAAAAATATTAAGCTTCAACTACCATTACAAATCTGTTTCAGCAAACCCAAACATCGCTCTTCAGAATACTCAATAAAGCACTTCTCTGCAATAGAGCCGCATTAAAGTTCGGTAAAATTCGAAAAGAACTTCGAAAAAGAAAAAAACAAACAAACCTAACAACATCTCCCAAACGTACACGCAGATTATTTCGAACCACTCGATTCATGCGGATTTTATCATTTGGACATGTGTCATCCGAGAGCACAATACACACTGTTTCTTTGCGCTTTTTCCCTTTCAAAATAACTGTGTCTCCACGAAACAAATTTAATTCGTCCATTTTTGTCTAGAAATAGCTTCAACATAAGAATCCAAGAACTGTGACGTTATATGTAGCTCCTTTAGTATAACAGTTCGCATTTGGGTGTGGCAAACTGCACCGAACAGCTGATAATTTCCATTGATAAAATTCAAGATCATACTTGCGAGAGAGCAACCACGGAATTGTCATCGTTAACGGACTGATCAACAATCAATCGATTTGGCTTAACCTTGTCCTTCAATATGGCTGTTGCCAATTCCTCATTCTTCTTCGCTTTATCATCAATTGCACTGAAAACCGCAACACTTAGGTTCTATTAAAAAAATACATTGAAGTATAACAAAAAAGGTAATTCCAGAAAAAAACAACTACTTACACTGGGATGGAAGCCATTATTCAGCGTATTACTTTTATCCGAACTGGTACAACACAAAAATTAAGCTCCTCCTCAAAAAACAAAAAAATTTGATGACGATTAATTCTTCTTTTTCTTCTGTTAGCATGACGAATAATTCCATTCTATTTAATGCGATGCAACAACCAATGTTTAAAGATTTACAAGAGGGAAAAATCGGCAAAAACCAACAAAAACGTGAGCCAAAATTGACACAAACAATAAATGTTTAGAGAAAGTCAGTGCATCCATATGCCAGTTTCTGTCATATCTATCTGAAGTCTCCTACTAATTCTTGTATTGGTATATAAGCCAAATTAGAACTGATGTTCAAACAGTGACCAGTAAAAAAGTTCAAGAGCATGTGGTAATCTTCAACATTAAGCAAAAACATATCAATGGTATGCTCCCTGTATGAGCATACTTGGAGCTCACTCTAGTTGAAACAGTTCTACACTTTCCCTGCCCACGTTACATAGGTTGTACAGCACATTATCAACAGGCATGGTAAAACAATGCATGATCCAACTTGAATAACTAACTAGCCTTATATTCCATTATAAAATATTAAATAAGTATGTGTTGTAGTATCACTATAAGGAATAAATATGTGTTAGAGTGTCACTGAAACTTTGTGCAACTATAACCATCATGAAAATACCATGACCCAAAGCAGGTAACGAATAAGTTAAATCACGTCACGTCAAAGGAGATATAGGTCAGATTAAAGACACATCCTAACCACTTTATATCAACTCTGACCTCCCGACATGCAGAAAGGAAATTAATTGCAGCACATCGTTTAAGCTTGATTTCCAGTATACACATACTCTTATCGCCGACGATTCCTCGAAAATTCGGGCAAATACACATGATTTTCTTGATATAAACAGGTTTTTTTGAAATCCATACTATTTCTACAAGATATTGAGAAAAAACGCGATACAAACTATACTAGTATTTTCCTTTTCGAGGATTAATTTGATCACCGCGTTTGAGAGAACAACTAAACATAACACCACATAGTTTCATAAGCGATCTCCATAGCGTAAGGAGATGAAAACCAACGTAAGAACGATGCGAGAAACCTCAACCGACCCCCTCTCCTCTCGTTTATGAAAACATATTCTAGAATCTTCGTAACAAGTTTAACGACGGGTGGCGTTAATTATGTGCTCGGGCTATAATGCAAATTTAAAATTCCACGCAAAGCTTGAGCCAATTAGCCAATATGGAGGTGTGTAAACAAGAGTAATGGCAGGGCTGAAAATGATTTTAGGCATATAGAAAAAATTAATTAACGGTTTCTATTTTTGAAAACCTCCAACAAAAAATGAGGGCTATTTATTTCAGATGACGAAAAAATGAATAGAGTCGTCGTATTCAACCTGCTCATTGGCAGGTAATGAGCACTAGATAGATAAGTCATTGCTCTTCCATCACTGCAGTCTTTTCTCACTAGTGAAATCATTATCTGGCAGTTCTTTTGATTACCAGCGTATGATTTTTGGCTTCATTTCATCATGTTCCTAAATTGTGGTGTTCATGAAGAATTAGAATAATATTGAAGTTTCTTGATAATTGTTGGAAGGTAATGTCAGGATTTGGGTAATTAGATGGCGAGTTTCGGGGAAGTGTATTTGCAAACAAAATGGTTGCAACCGCAAGTCATTTTTCATTCTCCAAGACTGACTTGCATATGCATGAGATATTGCATAGCGATCTATTGAAAAGATATAAGCCAAAAAGATCTAAATTGGTTCTGTATTCATAGTGATGACCTCTGAAGCCATTTATTTTACTTATCTCCACGCATGATATGTGCTCGTGACTTTAACAAAGGCCGGTAAAATAGAGCAGGTATATGACATTGCTGAGCCATGACAACCACAATCTTCAATACTGGATAATTAGTCATTAATAAGGTGAAGAAGAGGAAAGAATCTCAGTGAGACTGCAGGACCTGGATCAAGAGTTTGTCTTGTCCATTTGCTATTTTTTCGTCTCTTCAAACTGATTTTTCAATGATACAGAGGTTTCTGATGCTGAAACAGAAATCGTTGCGATTACAAAAGTTCATTCGTTGTGAGCTAATAAGCTAGAGTTCCTCAATAATGTGTAATGGATTACTGATGTGGAAGCGGTTAATGATCACAGTCATTGTCCTTACCGTCCAAAGAGTAGGATTCGCAAGCATAGAGACGACTGTAGAGTTCTCATACAACTGGAGATGGTCACCTTTTTATAAGAAACAGAACTTCTGTTTTTCTCTGCTCCGGTAACCAAATGTATTTCTACGATGTGACACCAGTAATTTTAAACATGCAATTCACGAAGCACCGAGTGCTTGAACCACACTGATATTATCATCATTCGATTAGAGTTCGCAATCAGATTTTTATCAATAGCTTATCCAGGCTATAGGAAAATATTTGTTGATAATCATCATTTATGAAAGTAATAACTTCAGTAATCCGATGAGAGGAAAATAGATACGATCCACTTCATTTTGCTTTCACTGGTTTCTTGGCCTGAAATTCAACGACAAAATAGGAATTTGGTGTGTTTAATAAGGAATGAAAGGAAAAAGAAGTCATTCATGCACTTTTTTTATTTCAATTAGAAGCTCTTTCTTTTTTGCAATTGCAAGAAGTCGCCATCGTGTAAACCAAAAATCTTTTGGATAACTGAAATTAACTAACCGTTGGTGGTGGTGCAGGAGCTTTACCGCTTGCTGCACCAGGTGCTTTCCGGCTGACCTTCTCATCCTTTGCTGCAACTTTTTCCGCACCAGCACTTTCTTTAGTCAAATTTTCTCCGGCTTCTTGTGTCGATTCTTCCTCGTCCTTCTCAACTTCATCGGCACCGGGGATTTGGAGTGGAATTGGTTGAACTGGTGGTTTTGCAGCATCGCCATCTGCTTTCACTTGCTCTACATATTTAGGTGGCTCCAAATTTTTGCGAATCTGTTCAAGTTCCTCGTTTTCACGTCGACCCCACTCCGGTGGCGGACGGGCTGTACCACGAGCAATTTTCGGTGGCTTTTTAACTACTGGCTGTAAGGCACCATTTTGAGTAAACCATGTCATTTATAGAAAGAAATTCTGTATCCTAAAATGTTATAGTATTGATGAACTGCTTAGAGCACGGTTCACCCAATATAGTGAAAGGAGGGCGGGAATAATTAATCACAGGAGAAGTTTTTTGTTTTTGATCGAAATTTTAAGAACAACCGGATGGCTACTTGACAACGAGGATGTGTTGTTTCAGTTCGCTTCCAAATGGTTGGTTTATCTTAATCTCACAATAAGAATATTGCAATCGGGTAAAATAAACAAGAGTGCATGCTAATCAAATTGTGGTGAAAAATAAGATAATTGACATTACGTGTTCGTAAAGATCTCGCCGGTTGCCATATGAACGTCTATCAATCTGACGGTCGAATTTCGATACGACATTAATCTTTGGCTAAAATTATATTTTAAACTATTCACTTAACTGAAAATGTAAGTCTGTGATGAATTTATTTATCGACCAGTTTGATCAAATTGTTGATTGGCACGTCAATCAGTCACCCAGCTAAAAACGACAAACCGGATGAATGGAGGCAGCTGCTTCCTGAGGATCTAGACCTTTTTGCAAAGCTTTATTGCGAGCAGCTTGACGTTCACGCTCGTGGAGTTCTTTCAGCTGAAATTTGTTCACTTGAGCAATACTTGCTAGCTACTAATGTTTTTCACGTCAAGGTCTTCATAACCTAAAGAAAAGGGAACTTACATCATATTCCTGCCGTTCGTGTCTTTTCTCCAAGTCATACTTTTCGCCTTCCAGTTTTACAATACGTGAGTGTAACTGCTTAATGTTGTCCTTTAGATCATTTGGCAACAATTGGGCAATATTGGCTGCACGACGTTGAATGGCTTCCATAAATGCTTGCTTTGTTGCCTTTCTTTCTTCCTCGCTAACTTCTCTTTTTGCCTGATGAATTTTGCAGAAATTGCATATCACTTCAAATTTAACTTAGCATAAGTTCAACCTGTAGTCTTACTGATATCGTTGCAACAAAATAAATCAGCAGAACTTCAAAGAAAAAAATCTCAAATCAAAGCATTTTTAAATCACTTCCGTTATGCTATTTTCAGTTTTGATTTCAGTTCGTCCTTTTCAAACCATTTAATCGAATTTCCATTTTGTTTACCAATATTAAAAGCTCACAGTATGAGTCTTCAACAAATCTCCTTTTTCAGATTTGTTGATGACGAAATTCTTTCCACCAGCTCCTGTGCCGCCTGCAAACGAGCCGGCCATCAAATTCTGTCGTTTCTTTCTTTCCTCTTCTCGTCGAAGTTTCTCCGCTTCAATGCGCGCTTTGCTTTCTTCCTCAACGTGGAAAAGAAACTAACAACGCTTTCATTTTTCTAGCATACGGTAGTAAGTTGTTTGGTGAGTCATAGTATATAGAATAATCGAAGCAAAAAGATTTGTTTTCTTTTTTTTATCGTAGACATAAAGCCTCTTTAAGAAACTTCATAAATATCGCGATCGGCAACCATCATTCGAATCGTCATTTTCTAAAGATCTTTATCACGGAAAGAGAGAAAACAAAGCTGTAGAGATTTCCCAACTCTTGAAATGATACCTCTTCCTGCCGTCGTTTTTCTTCATTCTGGCGTTGCCTTTCCGCGAACTCTCGTTCCTCTTGTTCACGCTGCTGCCTTCTTTGCTCTTGTTTCTCTTTCAATGCTCGTAACTCCTCTTCAATTTTTTCCTTCTCAATTCGTCTTCGTTCTTCGTAATCCTGGATTTTAGCTGCCTCCTCCTCCTGATGCCTTTTTTTAGCGGCCTTAAAGATAAGCAAATGCACTCATTTACATTGTCTAATTGTTGTTTCAATTCCATTTGATCATCAAATTTTGGTACTTTAGTTTTTCAGGTTTGAATAAACTGAACAGGAAATTTGTTCTGTTTAACGATAACATTTTTATAAGGAATAAATAAAATTGAAGTTGAGGTTTACAAGCATAGCCTTTTCAGCTTCTGTCTGTTCAGCTGGTGTTTCATCCTTTTCCTGATGTGGCGCTCGTCTTAATCTGAAATATGCTTATGAAAACTTATTAAATTCGCTAGCTTATGAAGTGTCTCATTTTGCACATTTTGAGGTGAATAACAATGATTTACTACAATGCTGTTTTTATCTGAAGTTTAAATTTACATTTTTAGAGTGACAATTAATAATGGATGTACAAATAGTCAGTCACACCTTAACAAGGCTCGTTATTCTGAAAGTAATTGTGGAAAGGCCGTAATTCAGCCGAAACTTCGTGGTCTAGTGAGATTGATAACTTAACTGAAGCATGAAATTGGTTAATACTTTTGCATTTCAACTCACTGAGGTGTAGCTTCCACTTTTTCAGTGGGTGCTTCATCATCTGCAGATGCTGGAACTGGTGGTGCATCTACTTCAGCTGCTTCTTCTTCTTCTTCGTCTTCATCTACTTCTTCATCTTCCTCCTCCTCAGTGCTGTATTGAAGCATTCATTGAAAATAATGAAAATGGAAGTTTTCAGTGTCAGTGGATATTTTCATTTTAACAGCCAAAGTTAAACTTACATCTCTTCTTCTTCTTCTGCCATTTTCTTTGAACAGCTTTATCTTTATAGATTGAGCAAATCCTACAAAAGCACGCCAAAAAAGGTAATTTTACTGCAGAAGGATACTTGCAGTAATTGTAACCTTTAGAAAAATTATTTCTAACTAATTGGGATATTACTAATGTAAATCGTTCTTAACCCACCAAACTAAACATCAGCACAATTTCACAAACAGCAGAAATGATCACTTCTGCTTCGCGAAGTTGCCAACGAACAAAGTGAAGAAAAATGAACAAGTGATGAGGGTGTTTTGCAAAGCTTCAGCTCTTAAGAACGGAAGTTTTTATTAGTTGAGGAATGAGCGTGGTGTCTATCTGCCGGTTATAAATACACACATATATATAGTTTGCGTGTGTGTATGTGTGTGTGCGTGTGTGTGTGTGTGCTGTGTTCGTATGATCCTGATGTTCCAAGAGAGTACACTGATTGTTGCCTGAAAGACCTTAGGGCATAAAATACAGCTGCCTCACGAATACCTCAGGTGATCCCATCCTTTCTCTCCGGCAATCGGTTTGTATGCATACTCTGTTTGCATCACTGTTAAAATATAAATTCATACATTCATGTTTAAAATAACGATTAAAAAAAGATTGTTGTGAATGTGTGCGTATATTGGCAGCTACGCAACACTGCTCTCAACAGCTCTGTAGTATCTGATTAGATCGAATTCTCGAAAACACTCTCCAACAAATCCACCTATCAGCAAGAAACACTCCTTCAACCCGTTTAACTGGAACTTATGTTGCAATGAAAATACTACTGTGAGAATAAAAAAAACTAAGCATTACGAAGGATAGGGTATGGTGGCCAATCTCATGCTATTTCAAACACTGAAGTTCCACTTATGATAATTATTCTTCTGTTTGTGGCCAAGCTTAATCGTAATAGTGGTAAATTAGAACAGACATATGAAGAAACGAAGTGCAGGAGGATCTACCTGCTGAATTTGGTATCAATCTAGAATAGCTTTCAAGTTATTGGAATGACTTTAAATTCTTGGATCATTAAATCAGAATACCGCTCATAGGTTATGTTAGGCTACAACCATTTGACTATTCATGATCGGTTTACTTTCCCTCGAAATCAGCTTTTTCAAAACCTCAGGAACTTTCTTGATCTACTTGACCTATGAAATCAATGGCATTTCATAGGTCAAGTTCAAATGTCTATTTTAGTTCTTCCTCATTCTCCATTTTCGAAAATCCAGATTTGCAGGAAGGATAGCATAGCATAGCAAGATTTGTTACCTTTCTATCATCGATACATCATGTGTGTGTATGTGTGTATGTGTATGTTTGTATGCATGTGTGTCTGCCTAAACGTTTGCGTGCGTGGATAGACTCCATACCAATTGTTCATCTCAACCTTTTCATATTTCAACAAAATTACACTAATTCGTTCGAAAGAACTTGCCACCTGCATGAACTGCTATACTTTGTTCGGATCAAAAGGGAAAAGAAAAAACAACACTTTTTGAGTTAAATACTTTAAAATGGAAAACGAAACTCTTCTTTAAGGGTTTTGCAATACTTCAAGTTCGCTTACATCAAGTCTTTCATTCGTTCTTTCTGTCTTCCGCATCTGTTAAATAAGTCTTTCATATATCATCTGATTTGCTCAAAGTTTCTCTTTTGCGCTGTGTCTACAAAAAATAGCATTCTGCTCCATCTCGGGTGGTTTCCTCCATCTACTGAACTGTACTGTACAACTGAATTGCACCGTCCTGAAGAGTTTTTA
This sequence comes from Madathamugadia hiepei, assembly GCA_013365335.1. Taxonomy (NCBI): domain Eukaryota; kingdom Metazoa; phylum Nematoda; class Chromadorea; order Rhabditida; family Onchocercidae; genus Madathamugadia; species Madathamugadia hiepei. The sequence continues at coordinate 368 of JABVXS010000846.1, read as the reverse complement.
GCATTTAAATCAAATTTATATTTAAAAATGCTTCAGTTGTTTGCTACAGCCTATTACTGTTTCTTTTGTAACTTCTTCCAATCTTTCTGCCTTGAATATGCCAGCAATTGAAACCGATCGCTGATATATTTGTGATGAGAAGTTTCGGTTTTCCAAATTCTACACCGGTTTCGAATCATTTTGCTGATAGAATTTCTAGTATACAACTGAAATGTTTTGAAGAAAGTTAAAATTTTCCCTGATGCAAACGAAATTTTTGGGAATTTTCATTCATTCATTCATTAGCGGCCCTCAGTTCCATTCCGAACTTTAGCGATTTGATGAATGAAGGATGTGTATGAGGCGCGCTCCTGAGCGATTCGTTTTAT
>JABVXS010000845.1:0-22373 GCA_013365335.1 Madathamugadia hiepei | reverse complement strand
CACCAGCTTCATTCTTATCACCAAGTCCATACATTCCAACTGTGTTCATATGCTTCTCCTGTCCAACCTAGCATTGCTAAATGTTGCAGTAAATGATAAACAGGAAGAGTGTTGTGAACGGTAAATTAAGAAAGCAATGATTTAGTCAAAAAATTCTCTTCTGGTTCAAAGGTCAAGGAGAAGATGATTGGCGAGGAAAAAAAAAAGTTATTTATAAAGAAGAAAAGAAAATTTTCATGAATTTACTCTTTGTCTTTTATCCCAAACAATCTTGATTGAAAAAGTGCCAAAAAGTTTTTGCACGACAAATTTTGATTTACAATTTAATTGAAAATTGAAACATTCAAGAATAAAAGTAATGGAAAATTTTGAAAAAAAAACTGACCAGACTTGATGATCACGCAGTATCATTATTGGTCAAGTTAGTTTTTTTTGAAATGGTCAATCTGATTCTTCAATTGGTCAATTTGATTTCCGAAACAATCAATATGATTTTAAATTCACTTTGAAGTTAATGATAAAACAAAATGATATCGCACTTTTTGCAAATAAATAATTATCAGAAATAAATTGTATAGTTGAAAATTCTTGCGGAGTTACATGCTTTAATCTGCCAATAAAACAATGGAGCTAATTGATGGTAAAATTTGCAACAAACTTTAATCGTAAATTTAAAAGAAAAAATAAAATAAAATAAATTATGAAAGTACATTGCAGCGAGTACCCTTTACAAAGATTTATTTTCAAATTACCATTTTTTATTTTTTTTTTTCTTCTTTGGTTACATAATTTAAAGATTTAATTTCAAAAAAAAAAAAAAATGTACAAATATAAGAAGAAAGTGCAGAAAAATTTTTAATGAATTTAACGATAGCGAGTGAATGGAAATGGTTCAACGTATTATTTAATTTGTTTCGTTTTTTTTTTTTTTTTGCAAACAATTGTAGAAAAATTAACAAAAATTAAAAAAAAAAACAACTGGGATTGGAAAGATTTTTTTTACTTTTTTATCAATTGAAATTGTTTTTGTTTTTTTTGTTTTTGTTTTTAATTTAACTCAAAATTTGATTAATGCCAAGGTAGTTGAACAGAGAGAAAAAAAGAAAACAAATTTATCAAATGAGTTAAGAATTTTTAAAAAACAGTTGATCAATGAAAACATGATCAATGAAAACAAAGCGATATGTGATCACTTAAATTTTTGTATATGAGTGAAAACGATTATAGCAGTACAAATGAAATAATAAAATGTTGAAAATTTTTTTCAATAATTTGGTGAATTAATTGTTTATTTTCTATTCAGCGTTCTTGTCATCTGTCATACTTGAATTGCTCAGTTATCCCGGAAATTACCAGGTGATTTGAAAGAAATGTGCAACATCAATGGCTTAAGGGGTACAGATGTGATAAGTGATAAGCAAATGGATCACAAATCAATTTTAACTTTGTTGTTTACTCTATCCACTGATAACTCTTTCTGATGAGATTTAAAACCTTTAATTAACTTCATTTCAAAAGTGAAAGAGATAAAACTATCAGTGCATATTTTATTTCTTTCGTTGTCGACAATGACCAAAATGAACTTCCCTTTATTTGCCTTAAAAAATCAATAACATATTTGGGGTTTAATTATTTTTGTTTGAAATTTATGGCAACAAATTAATGTTCTTTCTAAATTTCTACTTCTTTAAAGCATATCTGCCGCCAGTGGATGTGTGGTGATGATGCCAATGTGTATTTGGCGCGCTATACAACCTCACACAAATTTGGCGCGCTATACAATCCCACACAAAGCGGTAAAAAAAAGGGGTGAGCCGATAGAAACAGTCAGCTTAACATCTTACATGCTAACTACATCCTTTTTCACACCCATTGATTTCACTATAAATCACTGTCTACAATTGTAATGGGATCATTGTTAACGGAGAACAATCGACGACTGCCACCACAAACCACGACGAATTCTCCCTCGTTTTTTTTGGATTTCATCTGTTCATCCTCACATTCCTACTCTTAGCCCCATCTATTTCTGGTATTAAATTAAAGTTCTATTGCTATTCTATAATCAAACTTTATCAATAAAGGTTTCGATATTCCTCCAATACATCCATCCAGAAGACAGCTCTTCTGTAACACAAGAACGTGACAAATCCCTTCTCATCAATCAATAAGGAGAATCCTCCGAACATATTTGTCATGACAAACCTAAAAATTCGTGATACCTTCTTTCGAATAGATTTTCCGCGGGTGAACCAATGTTTGAATCAACAATGGTTCACTGTGCATTTTTACGACTGAAACAATTAGCAATCAACTGAATTTAAATGCTGAAAAAAAGTCTCAAAATATATTTTAAAAGATTTTTAGATGAGAATTTTCCATTCAACCTGAAATAGTCGTTGATAAGAAATATTTGAAACAAAAAAAAACAGAAAGGATTGAATTCGAGAAATCCTCAATTCTTATTATTTCAATCCTTAATTCTCGGTTTTTCAAATCATAACTCATGATTTTTTTTCAACCCTTAATTTATTCACGATTTCTTGAAACCTTAACTTATGATTACTTTAATCCCAATTCATGATTACTTGAAACCCGTTTTTCCCTAGTCCACACTATGATTCATCCAACTTCTTGCAATGCCATCATAATTAAAATTTCATTTTAATTTTATATGTTCCTGAGTTTCATTTTTTTTTCTTGGTATTTGGATCGATCTGAAACTAAAATTGGTATGTGAATTATGTTCATCGCAGTATTTGAATATCAACTGTTACATGTAAATGTCATTTCTATAAGTGGCACTTTTATCAATATATAATTACTCAATTACTAATTCAAAAGCAAAAACACACATACAAGCATTTGCGCAGACAAACACATACACGCATGCATACATATGTCGACATTTTAAAGTCGGATGAAAAAATGCTTATTTAATAATTTATAAATTTTTTCATTCAAACTTCTTTTTTCCACCTTGCTTTTTCCCTTTTCAACAAAACATTTTTGGTAAATGGGGAAAGTCAACGTCAAGTATTTAACAGTTAATCATTGGAAAAAGTTTGTTAACTTTAAGAAAAACGAAGAAACAGTTGATAGAATGAAAAATTGAAGTCATTTGAAATTTACAAACTTCCATCCCCACTTTGATCTTTTCCATCATATACTTAATGGATTTATAAACCGGATTAGAATACAAACAAAGATGGAAAGAAAGAGAGAGAGAGAAAGCTAGAAAGTTTGAACAGGTAAGTTGAACACAAGAGAAGGAAAAAATTGGGAAAATTTTTCGTATCACTGTTGTCAAATTAAAAATTGATTTTTAAAAATTAAAAAGTGATTTTTAAAAATTGTTCATAGTGATGCGAAATTGTTTTTCATTCATGTGCTGAATGTCAGATGATACTTTTTTACTATTTTGCAATTACTGCACGAGTTAATTAATTCTAATCTATGTTTTGAATAAAATAAAATTTTATTAAAATTAATAGTAATACTTTCCTTCTCAATAATGCAATAGTAGAACCAGTAGTAGTAGTTGCAGCAGCAGCAGTAGTAGTAGTAGTAGTAGTAGTAGTAGTAGTAGTAGCAGTAGCAGTAGTAGTAGTAGTAGTAGTAGCAGTAGTAAGTTTTCATTCAAATTTCAAATGTTTCATTTGAATTTTAAAATTTCGTCGAATTTATTTTTTTACAAAAAAAAGTATTTTGTTTTGTTTTCCTTCCTTTTCTCATGTAAAATACGTATTTTATTTCGTACCATATTGGTCTATCAAAAAAGCCGTATTACTTGTATTTTAAATGAAAATTAATTAAAATTAATTGGCAAATGAAAAAAAAGCAATAAATTTTAAAATGATCTTGCAACTCTTATTGTTAGATGCATAAGATTCATTTCGTTCCAAAAAAAAAATCTTAATTAATTTCCAGGAATAAAAAATTATTACTTAGGATAGAATAATAAGAGGTAAAAGAAGAAAAAGGAAGGAGAAAGCAAGGAAGAAATGTTAACGTATTATGTGTCTAATCATATGTATTAGAAAAAAAAAAGCAAAAAAAAATCAATTGACGGACTGATAAAAAAATTTTAGAATTTTCAAATTAGAAATGTCAAAAAAAATAAATAATAATTTGAAAGATGGAAAAATGAATGGAAAGAAAACCTGTATGTTTTGAGTTTGTGGAAGGGCAAGAGAAAGAGCCAGGAGACAAATTGAACTGCAATCCATTGCTGAAGCCGGAAAAGGCTTTTCCTTCCTCCCTTCCTGTCAACACTACTGCCGTTGTGTTTACAAATACTCATCAATGTGCATGTATTCCCTCTCACATCACTGCCACCATTGTCACCAATAATCGCCGTGATCATCATCATCAGTGCTAATCACCACTAATTCCCATAACAAGTTTCCATTCCTTTTACCAATTTTTCTTTACCGAAGACCATAATTTATCTGTAGTTTCTTCCCTCGACGTTAATTCGTTCGGAAACTAATATATACTGCAGGATTTTAGTGGTAAGCCTTCACCGTATTTTATCATTTTCTGCTGATGATAGACAAATGTTGATGCGACAAGTAAAATTTCATCGAATTTTTCAAATATATAAAAAGTTAATATTAATAATTTTATCGATCGTAAGCGGTCGGTTTCCGACGACAGACCTTAGCGGCGGGTCGGTCGGGTAAGTCGCAGTCGCTTGAATGCTAGGGCGCCAACAATGACGCGTGTGGGCAAGACCTGGTATATGCGTATCATGATGAGCAAGGCTTTCTGGCTTATGGACGATGCATAGGACTGTGACGTGCAAAACGGAAATTATAACTTGCGAGATCAATGTGATAGAAAACTTCACAAATAAACTCGAAGTGATTCCAGTCAACGAAAAAAATATCAGTTCTAAAATGGCAGAGAAAACACTGTAAGTGAGCAGCTACTGGAAGGAACCCAAGATTCTCATTGGCGTCAAAGGCTTCTTCAAGTTCATCAAATTAGATGGAATACAAGAGTTATAATCAGGCTCTGTGCTACTCAGAACAAAATTAAGACCGATGCTAGTTGGAAATGGTTAAACGAATAGTATTCGGAAAGCCAACCGTGTATCGGTGAGCTCAGCCGTATCATGTGTGGCTGGCGTAATGAAGTGAGTGGATATCGACCACTTCTGTAAGTTGGAACTAATGGATATTCACGACCAACCGAACGAGAACGACAATGAGCAAGCTCTCGAGCAATTTAAGAGGAGTATAACAAACCAGAATGGAAGGTACCAAATTCGCTTGTCCCAGAAAGGAAGCGCCCTACAACTCGTGAAAGTTTTTGATAGAGCCGCTGGAAATTACACAACCGTAGGAGAACTATTAGAGGAAAAATACATTCATACGTCTACCATAAGAAAATCGCTCCACAAATAAAACGAAATAAACGGAACTGGAAATCAACAGTCAAAAAAATGCAAAGGGTGCTAAGGAAATTAGCAACAATTGGCGAAAACATACAGCACCCTATTGTTGAAACCATGTTGGAATCCAAGTTGCCGAACTTGGTACTGGACAAGGTTTACCAACAAAAGAAAGAGGATGACCAGTAGTCTGTAACCAAACTCCGACAATTGCTACGGAAAACAATTAATAGAGATGATGAGGTTATGGGAAGTCAATTCTTGGATAGCGTCGTCAATCGAAAAAATATAATCAAACGCCTTCCTGATTCAATGCATCCAGAAACTTTTGCGCTGGTCTCAACCAAACTACCAAAGGGAAACCTATCTAGCAATATGGCTTCAGCTGAAGGAAATCTGCCCAACCGAGAGAATCGAAATAGGTCGACAAATAAGAGAAAAAGATCTTGTATTTTCTGCAACAACGATCACTAGGATAACAAATGCCACATATATCCTACAGTCAGTGCTATGTAACATTCCTTAACTCTTCACTCCATTATGTCGGATTTACTTGATTTATTTTGTCCAAAAAATCTCTCCATTTTCTTCTTAAAGAACATGGAATGGAAACTGCGAATCCACTGGAACAGCCGAATTTTATTATTTACAATTAAAGTGACGAAAATACAGAAGGAGGTATTAGAATGGAATAAATTAATGCATATAATAATGCAACAGGTAAGTAAAATGTAAGCATACAACATTCCAATTTCACAAAAGTCAAACCAAATTCCCCAACTACATAATAAAATGGAAAGAAAACATTTTGTATTTTGGACTGCAAATTTTGCAAAAAAAATTGATAAGGATCACTTCTCTGATTATGCTAGTGAGCAACGCACCGGTTTTTCTTGTCTTTTTCAAGCTGTCTATGATTAGTTTGTGACGAAAATCCAACCTCGCATTGATCAAAACCAAATGAATGTTCTATTTAAAACGTTTTGTCCTTTCAAGTCAAAATGTCGGAAGTTTCAATTAAACTTTCTTTTTTTGAACCTATTGGTCCCTTCCACAGAAAAAGATAATGGTATCTGGTCATGTAAAGATACAGAAATGCAGATTATAACTTATCTACATAGCTTATCTACACTGACGAGATATGCAGCACTGCAGATAAGAATGAAATTAGCACTTTCTAACTCAGCTCGATGGTGAAGTGTCCACTGATCGGATGACCCGCAACACAGGCATTTCCTCTGGGCGTAAAGCACGGGTTTTTCGCAGACGTCTCCATTCTCCAGTCCGATAATCCATCTAAAAGAAAGACAAATATGATATTCCACACTGAAATAATTTCCAGCAGACAAAACTAATAAACATTATCAGCATAAAGATCTTAGGTTTTTCAGAAAACTGATTATGCATGAACAACGCAAACAAAAATCATTCATAATAATTTTAATTTTGCAAGATTATGCTCGTTAATGACACAGCGGTGAAACACCAAAAACAACAATAAACTCTCCCAAACATAATCATCAATCTTTCAAAGAAGACTTACACTGTCAGCATTGAAATGAAATCAAAATTACACAATGCCGCAGTACCTGGAAGAATGTTTCCACACGCATTTTTTGCACAGTTCCATCTTCTCGAAGCTCATCTTCGTACGTTTCTGACAGCTTCAAGGTTAGAAGATCACCCAAATGAGGATACGGATGAACTGAAACGATTTCCATACTACTTTTGTCTCAAACAAAAGAGCGTTCATATCCAGGCAGCTTTGCGTTTGCTTCATATCGCCATTTCAGCATGCAAGAATTTGCTTTTTATTCTCAAGTTTCCCCGCATATTTCATTTCTCAGTTCATCTCCAAAAAACTATAGCTGTTTAATATGAATTAATTTTGTCAACTCAAAAATAACTCCCTGTCTGATTCCATAAGAATCACATTAAAAATGTTTACGGAACCCACCAATCCCTCTGAATGGGTAAAAAAAGAAACTACCAAGATGGAAAGTGTTTGTTGCAGACAAAAGCAACAAATTATTACTTTTTTTTTAAATTAAACAACTCACCCACCTTTGTTACCGGACATGAAAGCAATAACCATACGACGGCCTTCGTCATTTAATACATTGGCACAAGCTAACATTTCATCACATTGCCGACGAGCAAATGATTCACGCTAAAAAGATTAGTTATAATCTCAAGAAAAAAAAACGATGATAATTCCGAAAAGGGCTTTAAACTATGTTCGATATAACGTCAATAAGACACAAATTTACATTTGAATAAATTTAAAGGTACAGCACTTGTTTCAAGATTAGATACAATTCCAAAGAACAATACCCGAGGCAGATGATTTGTCACTGGAGACGGATGCGAATCTTGACTTAAATCCGACTGCACTGTTGGTAAATCGCGAACGTCACCGTAGGAAGATGAGAGCTGGGTTGTGTCTTTTTGATAATTCAGATCATGGTTGTTTCGGATAGAAGAAACTGCCTCGTTCGCCACACTCGTGACTCCATCAGTTGCTACAGATTCAGCAGCAGTAGAAACAGTAGAAACAGTAGCAGCATTAACAGCAGGAGTAGCAGACTCCCTGACCTTCGTTATAGCTATTGCAGCTCGTTTCGCTTCCTAAAAATTCAAAACTTTATAACAAATCATGTGAAAAAGATTTCCAAACATCTGTAGTAAGAAATATCTTCTATCAAAACTCGAAATAATACACCACATATTTTGATTGTCAAGGTAATGAAATACGGGAATCACTAACTTTTGCAACTCTTCCAGCCTGTGCACGCTTCCTTTGTTCTTCCCTCTCGTGACTTTTTCTTGCACGTTCTTCTGCTTCCTGCTCTTTTCGACGAATACTCAATGCCTGAGGCAATTCACCTATATCAATAAATTTAGCACCACCTTCGCGTCTCATCAACTGCCTTTGAAATTTGCGTGGTTCGTTCGTAAAACCAGCAGATAATTTGCAAGTATTCATGGTTGGAATCCCACGCATCGGTACTGAAATTAATCGACAACAAGATTTTTGTAAGAAATCATCCAGAATCATAAAAACTAATAGAATAAGTGGCAGCTGCTAAAGACACAACCTAAGATGCCAATGATAATGTCAACAAGGATGCGGACGTGAGTGGAGGCATTAATGTCCAGAAAAATACACTTCACCTTCGAACATGTCAAATGCATGAGGATTAGATATGTCATGATAATTGTCCCTTTAACAATCATGTATGATTTATCCGGCCCGAGTTCCTTTAAAAATCATGTACGATTTATCCGGCCCGAGTTCAAGTGCACATGACAAAAAGGATCCTGCACTGATACCCTTCAAAATTTCTTAAATACAAAAACGTCACCACAGCATACGACTAGAAATACATCGCAATTTTCTAGAACAATACTCCTATCCGAAATAAAAGAACACTAACAATCATTATTCGGCTTCCTGGCAGTACTTCGCAGGCGAATCGGAAAACTTGTTGAAATCACGTCGAATTTCTGACTTTTACATCGATTGTAACCAATTTCTACCGCTGAAAATATGGTATAAATGTCCCAATGAACACAGAATAAATCGAAATTTCAAATCCAATTCAATGTCAGTACTAAGTCACTAACATTTCAACAATTCAGCTTTTAGCGTATATGATTTTGCACGTCGTTTCAAATTGAAATGTTTCCGATTTTCAATTTCAGTTAAACCAAAACGTGTCTGAAAATCTGAGTCCTTCAAAAAATGGAAAGGATCACCAAAAAATAAAAAATAAAATCCCGATCTTAAGCAGAAGAATTCGCCATTCCAATTAATCTAATAGGGAAATCAAAATTAATATACCTTGATTGCACTTTGTGATACAGCACCCAAATCAGGTGCTAACAATCGCAAATTGTTATCTGCGGCATGCTTTCGAACTGAAGATGGATTTACGAAGCTTATATTACAATAATTCAAAAAAAATTCGAGAAAATTTGACTACTTTCCCTTCAATCCAATGCGTTGTTTGTCTTATTTTTACCAAAAAAAATTTTTTAATGAATGCTTTTGAGCAAAATATCTTCCTTTTACAACACTCTTACAAATGAAACGCAACTGTACACTTGAAGCAAAAAGAATGATTCCAAAATCGATAACGAATGAAAGCCAAATGCTCACCCATCTTTTTCAATTCATCAAGAGATTTACAAAAAAAAGAATCCGTATTTGTAAGAATAGGTGTTATGCACTGCCGATTAGGATAGTCTCTATACATGTCAGCAACAGTTTCAATCCAATCATCTGCATCTCTTCGAGCTAATTCCAACAAATTTCCAAGCGGTTCTCTCCACTGAAACAAGAACGGGTAATACCACATCAAATACAAAATAAAATAACCGATACCGATGAAAAGAAAAAAAGAATAGCTGAACATTTGGTTAATGAAACCAAACCCGTAAAAAAACAATATCCATCATTTCATTGATTTTTTAAGCTTCAAAAGTCATGAAAAAGAACATAATAACCATGCTCGTATTATCTTCACATCAAGTATTTCCAAGCTAATCAAGTACCATTGTAGTAAGCCGATATGACAAATGAGGGACAGCCAATATAATCTTCAGTTTAACATGAGGCTCCAGTGCTTGAAAGCATGTTTCCAGTTCTATCAACATTTCACGTGAAAGTAAGGATGCTGCTTGACGACCACACCACAATTCACTGTTATCACCAAGCTTATTGTCCAACCACTTCACCAAATCCAAATCACGAAGTTGGGAGCTTGGCACTGACACTTTGAACGGTGCATCATAGTTTAATTCTGGCTAGAACAATCATCCGATATTTACAATGCCAATACTACAAAATGTCCGCTAACATCTACATTTTTAAGCATCAATATAATCTAATTTTGGCTCCAATCTTAACATGATAAAATGCAGTGTAAATTAAAAAATTCAACAAGTTCGTCTTGTTTGTCTAAATAATTGTAATTACACGTACATTTATGATATGTGTAAATAAGAGATACATAGAATCGACCTCAATTTCGTTACCTCTACTTTTTCTTTTCTAACTTCCGATGAATTATTAGCATATACTTGATTTGCCATAACCACACTTTTGGCTTGTTGTCAGTAATTTCCGGTCAGTTTTCTCTTTTTTGTCCGCTTCCCTTAGCAGCAGCTTTAAAAAAATTCGGTCAGTCTGAATAGTGTGAAACTTCAAAACAGCCATATTAATTTAACAGTTAAGAACTTCGTAATAATGCTAAAAAAAAAACAGAGACAATTCTATAATACTACTAAAATAGATGGAATATTGAAAGAAAACTATAAAGATCTTCGGAAGAAAAGAATGACTGACTGAGCAATACACTGAAGTTTAGAAAAAAATTAGGCGAGAACAGGAACAGCTACAATTTTGATTCAAAACAAGTAAATAAAATTTGAAAAGCTTTAATGAAACCTCACACCTACGAAGGGAAGTATACACAAGGGCCAGAATCAACTTCCACATACATGAATGCCATCAAAGTTACGTGACAATTTGCCACTTATGTTGAGGACTAATTAGCGACACAACAACGATTTAATGATTTCGCGCTGTCGGTTGACATAAATTTTGAATTGGTATTTGTTTGGAGGACATGGATATGGTATCAGAAACAATGAGGGTGAACAACTCCTCTCATTCGCTGATGCTCACGAACTCACTATCACAAACACACGATTCATCATACGTGAAACCCATCTGGTCACGTACTATAGCAGACACAGGAAGTCACAAATAGATTATATTCTCATCAAGAACAGTCACGTTAAGACTGTCCTAGACAACAAAGTACTGCCGTATGACTCATTCACAGATCAGCATCAACCTGTAGTGTGCAGAGTGCGGATTTCTTCTCCCAAACAAGCAATCAACCGCGTACTCACCAAAACGGCACGGATTAAATGGTGGGAATTGAAGGAAAAAGAGGAAAGGCTCATAAGTGAAATCAAACTTCCTTCCATTATCAATGTCGAGGACTCCTGGAATGCAGCCCATAAAGAAATAACTGAAGCTGCCCTACTCTTCACCCTAGCCATGGATGCCATCAGCCATGATTTACAGAAGCCAGCACCATGGACCCTACTATACGCAGACGACATCCTGCTAGCCGCAGCAAACAAATCCTAACTCGAACAACAAGTACTGAACTGGTACAATCGCTTCGAAGAGTTCGGATTGCAGCTAAATATCAAGAAGACTCTCTACATAACGACCGATCCTAATGATCCTAATGAACAAAGCACGATTCAAATCAACGAAGTCAATCTGACAAGATGCCACAGCATCAAATACCTTGGCTCAACAATATTCAATGACGGTCGCGTGGACGAAGAAATCAACGCAAAAATAGCTGTCGCCTGGACGAAATGGCGCAGTACAACACGAATCACTTGAGACAGAAAAAGTGATCGCCTCAAGTCCAAAATATACAGGACTGTCATTTGTCCAGTGTCTACGTTATGGGGCCCAATGCTGCCAGCAACAAGAGAAAAGGAACAGAAAGTAGCATCTATGGAGAGGAAGATGCTACGATGGATGTCGGGAATAACAAGGTTGGAACATTTAACAAATGACGACATTCGACGTCGATACGGGATAGCTCCCATCACTGACAAACTCCGAGAGTGACGCCTCAAATGGTAGGTATGGTCACTCCCTACGAGCCGATGCACAAAAGCTCCCCAAGATAGGACTTCAGATAGAAGTAGAAAGTAAGCGACCCCGAGGAAAACCAAGACAACGGTGGCAAGACACGATAAATCGGGACATAAGAATCACTAGATTATCAACGGACATGGCACAGAACTGAGACGTATGGAGACATTCCAAAATAGCGGACTCCGCATCCCAGTGGGACCAATGCTAGCAGGAAAAAAAATTCATGTAACTTTCTAAATAAAAGTTCTCCATGTGACTACAAAAAACTCTTCTTCCTTGCATCACTGATCATCAATACGTTGCTAAAATGTTTCACTTTAAAAAAAAAAGAAAAATTTGCTGCTAAAAAATCAGTTTTTTGAAATATCAGTAAAAGGTCTTTTACCGCTTCACTGCTTCATTTAGATAAGTCTTGTAGCGGTCATCGGTTTCCATGTTCCGATAAATTCCACCGGTCGACATGAAAGTAAATTTCGCTTGGGAATTATAACATTACTAAGTATATCTATCATGTTTCTCATGCTTGTCGATGAAATGAAATTTGCACTGGGATCAATAGCTGAACAAAAAGGCTCATTTTGTGATGTGCCTTTGCTCAGTTAGTTTTTTTTTTTTCTTTTTTAATTTAAGCAAAATTAAATTTTTGAATCTTTTGTCCTTTTCACCCTCAACGTGAACATTTCAGCAGTGTTTCATATATTACAAATGCTTATTGTAAGTGTCGCCACATGCACTAGTTCAACATTTGTTTGTTTAGAGAAATATGCCTTACGGAATCAATACATTGAGGTGAATGCTTTTAATTTCGTCCCGTAATGATTTCTTCAATTGATAAAATGATTCAGAAGTGAAATTAGCTTATGTGAAAGTTATTATGCTTAAAATATTGCCCCGCCTAAAACTGTAATTAAGGCAATTCCATGGTGGTTACGATTTTTATGTGCTAAGAGATTATTCTGCTGCTACGTGCCGAAAAGATTTCGAATAGCAGGCAGCGGAAACATTAAACGAAATCACGACGTTACGACACGTTTTGTCAGTCCAACCTCCGACAGCTTCACATTTCGGGATATAGTCCCTACTGAGGCAAGTATTTTACATTTTACAGTATTCTGTAAGCAATCCTTTCCCAAGTTGGAATCAGAATAAAATTTAAAAAAAAAAAAAAAAAACAGGGTTTTCGGATCTTTACTGCACCATTTTTCATCACGTTCAACAATAACTTTTCCAGTTTTTTATGCTCAGAAGTAATCGATTAGAGACTTAAAGCTGGTTTACACGAGGTAGCTTCAAATTTGGTAACTCTAACAAAAGTTCATCTCAGGTAGCAAGAAATTCCTGAGCTGAAGTAATAGGACATTAAAATCATTGAGAAATAGCAAGTCTGCCGACCAAGATAAATCCGCAACAAAGCATTTAATTTGGAAAACTATTATTTGAGATTTAAATTGGCTAATTTAATTAAATTAATTAAGGATTAATTATTCCGGACCGAACGTTCTTGTTACTTGTTTCCAAGATATTGTTCTTTATAAAACATGTTAACCTAACCTTTGTTTGAAGCAGAAATTTGCAAATTTTTATAGGTAAACATAACAGAATGTCACCAGGAAACAGCAATATCCGAAGCGGTTGTCCATGCGCCACCATCCATTGATACCCAACGAATCGAGCTGCTAGTCAATTTAATGAGACAATTTATACAAATGAACGAGGAAACTCAAAAGAGACATTGCTTACCGATTTACTGGAAAAGAGTCATCAGAAGGCTGGCGAACATTTCGCTTACAACTTTTCTTCTCCTTATTATCACCAATGTAGCCATATTTATGTGCCATAACCTTTGGTATTGATATCGACGTTCGAGTTTCTTTCAACTTTTGTTTAATTTAAATACTTCATCAGTCTAGCTGACCTCTAAATTCTCTATTTTGTTTTGTGTTCTATTTTCTAAATCCTAACAGCAAAAATTTTTAGTACCTGCGACGGGCAATTTCAATTCGATTTGACAATAACACTTTCCACATTTCATTTCAAAACCAGCGAAAGTTATACCTCGACTGTATCAGTTGATTTTGATAATTCCGGGAATGAAAATGAAATGACTGAATTCCTTGTCCTGCCCAAGCATACTAAACTAGCATACTAGAAAAAAAAATCACCATAAGATCGAAGCATCTAACTTACATTACTACAAATATCGAGCGCAAAATGGTACATTTCATAATTTTAAAATATCTCCCATAATTACTCAACGCTTCACTGCCGCAAGTAGTATTCATAAATTAAAAAGCAGCCAAAATATAATTTCCCAGAAATCATTTCTTTTTTTCTTTTTTTTTGTCCATACAGGTGCGTTGACAAATGTGCCAAACAATGAATAAAGAAATTGATGCATTTTGTTCCAGTGTTCAAACTTTATATTACTCAGTCATCTTGAAAACTAATTTTCCCGGCTTCTTTTCAACATTGAGCATTGTCAGTTTTGAAGCCGAGAATTAAAACAAGTAACGGTGCAAATCTTGCTAGAACTGAAATAATACATTTAAAGAATTTCAAGCATTTCCCATCATCATCATCATCATCATCAGTTACACCCATCTTTAAACCAATGAAATTGCTACATCTTCAGTTGTTCCAGTCATTAAGGTAACTTCTAATTTGCGAATCCAATAGCATGTGGTATGGTTAGAGATTTGAGGTAACGTCTGAAAAGAACCAAAGATTCCTAAACATCATGTTGGAAATGATTGATCATCTCAATCATTTTTAACTGCCGCCACCTTCAGAAGTCAAAAACAAACGTTTAAAAAAAAAAAAGAACTAAGTACCGCTTTTTCTTGGTAGCAGACAACGCATCATTGCATAAAAATTTTTAATAAGCAGCTTTTTTTCATAAACAACTATATTACCAACAATATGGGTACAAAATTAATATTTGGGAAAAAAAAAGAGAAAAAATGATTACAAGATTCACCAGGTACGAACAAGTGATTGAGGTATGAAGCAATCCTCCACCGCAACAGAATCCATAAGATAAGCTCGAATTGTGATTTTGTACATAATGAAAACTTTTCTACCGAATCCATAACAATGGCAAGACTAGAACACTAAAGTGATTTGCAATGACAAAAAAAAAAATGCAATATGAAAGGATATAGCAGAATTGAACGCATTGAAATACGCGCCTGTTTCTTCCAACCGTTTTGAATTTAGAAAATCAGTCACAATTACTCGGAGTACACGTAGATTTGAAAGTATTAAGGGTTGAGGATAAAAAGCGCAAACAATAAACTATTTTCCAATTTCAACAAAAAGAATATTGGAAATTTATCCAAAAATAGAAATATATATGGCGTATATATTTACAGTATATATTTAAAATTTGTTATACAATATATACTTCGGTATAAACAGAAAGGAAAATATAATAAAAGTTCTTCATTCTAAACATAAGCTAATATATACACAAATAACCCTTTTAAAAATATACAAATAAGCTAGGACAAATTACAAAAAAAAAAAAGCCAAAATAAAAAAACAAAGCTGAACATGTCAAAACCTGTTTTTTTTTTCAGTTGATTTAGAATTAACATTTAATGAGATTTAACAGTCGCACCACATCTTAATAAACTGATGAAAACATTGGAACGAACCTTCTCATTGTATGGTTCCGGTTTACATTGCAAAATTTCCAGCGGTGTTTCACCACACATATTTTCCTTGTTCGCCAATTTCGTAACCGTTTCCTCGTCTACACACGACTTGAACATCTAATTAAATCGATGATTATTAATTACAACATGCAATAGTCTTACTCAATGCTTATAATGAAAGCGATGTATGACATTAAAAATATCTTAGGTATGAAGGAAAAGCTGAGAAACTACCTGACATCCGAACATCATCCGTTGTCATATTTAGTTAAACATCAAATGTTATTTCAACTAACCGTAAGAAAGCAACAAGTTGGACAAGCATGAAAAGTACCTCAATAAGATCAGCATCCAGATCGTTTACTGCATAATGAAAAATACTGTTTCCACATAAATCCTGCAGATAAAAAGTATTGGACGGTGAACGACCATCATTCGATGCCTCGCCCCCAACCAACGAGAAATAAATATAAATCAAAAGTTTTGATTAAAAAAATGCAATGATTAAAATTTTCCGCTCCATATTTTTAAATTACATAAATGAAGTGCTGAACAATGCTTTATGGAAGAGATTTGAAACTTGCGCTTACTGTATTCATAGGGTTAGCTCCATATTTTAGAAGACACAGAATCGTTGAACTGTTGTCAACGTGCAGGTGGGTTTTTCTCCGACCTACACCATGCTCTTTAACAGCACATAAAAGCGGCGTTTGTCCCATTCCATTTGGCATGTTAGCATCGGCTTTTCCAATAGTGCATAGAATCTGAAATACGACACCGCGCCGTTGAAATCATAAAATGGCTATGGCAGCTTTTTGATGATGGCTATAAACTATAAAATAGGAGCCAACCTCAAAAAGCACTGCCCGAAGTTTTTGCGCTTAGCTCAAAATTTTGAGAAAGAAATAAAATTTTTTGGAAATTCAACAATTTTTGATAAATATATGATCATTGAACAGAGCAAACAAAATTACTTCAACAATTGCAGTCATTCCATTTGACGCAGCATAATGCAAAATTGTTTGCTTTTCTGGCGATGATGTCTGATGATTTGGATTTGCTCCGGCTTCCAACAAGTAAGCCACAACTTCAACACTATTCTTTTGCACAGCCAAATATAGCGGTGTTTCGAGGGCTCGATTTGGCATATCGAATGCTCGCTGAGTGCAAACATCTTCAGCCTTTAACATCTGCTCGACAAGAGCGTAAATTTTCGGGAGATCCATATGTAAAACAACGATGTGCAAAAGACTATCGCCATCTTGATCCTGATAACGTAGTGCACCTTTCAATTCCTGCAATATACCTTTTCACATGATTGTATGGGTCTGCAAGCATTTATCACCAATGTTGTTAGAGCTTTCTCCTACCTGCATTCAGCAAAAAAAAAAATTCCAAGTTGTTCATCAAAAGTTAAATCAATTAGCTAAAACATTACTGTATAGCTATTCTTTCACAGTTTTTCTGTTCATCCTTCTTTCGCTTTCTTTTCAGCGTCAAATCTAGACAAGCTGGAGTGAGTAAACAAAAGTACGCTCAAAAAAACTGCACTTCAAAATTTAAGTTAATAAAGTTTAATCAGATCGATCATAATTAATTCGAGCAGTGGAACCAGTGGACAGGTAAGGTGAGGAAGGTTTGTTATCGGATCTCATGAATTGTAAGGCTTGTCAAAGTGATGTACTAGCATAGTAGATCATTTTGCTAGAATATTATAATCAAAACTGACCTGAATGCATTTGCATGACCATGCCCAAGCTTCAACCATTTCATTGTCATTGATCAGTGCCCGTAAACGATTTTTTGCTAAACGTGCTGTTCTCGGCTCTTTTCTCTTCTGATTGGTTAATATGAACTCGGGAGCTGATAAATTTCTAGCAACGGTTGTTTTCAACGGATTTCTTTCGTAGGTAGCCGGGATTTGTGTAGCTGTTCGTGGTAGCACCGGGGAACACTGTGGTGCACTTTTCGCCGAAAGTGGTGAAACACAATTATCTTCAATAAGGATCCGATATAAAGGACTGTCAAGATTCGTCTGATTGTTACCGTCACTAATGCTGCTCTCCCGGGATCTAGCTAATACACCACTTTTTGGTGACCGTACTGTTGTGGTATATTCTTGGGAATATTTTAAAATAAAATCGGACAGGTCATCAGGAAGTTGAGTCTTATTCACCATATCTCCTGGAAATGAAGTAGTTTGTTCCAAACTTGAAGAGGTCCGGTGCAGTGTATCCAATGGACAGCAGTTCGCATCTGACTGAACTGTATACGGGGTAGAATCGAATGACGGCAATTGCGTAAGATTGGATCCGATGGAAGAAAACGTGGAGTTTTCAAAACCATTTTGAAATGTGCTGTTCAATGTATCATATTTTTTGGCGTTCCTGTCCAAATTTTGTGATTCCATGTCACAACCATTGCTTGTTGGGTATGGAGCATAATCAAAGACAGTGTTGCAGGAATTACGAACAGGTCCTCTGGCGAGTAGTACCACAGGCTTTCCATAAGATGAGTTTTCCAGCACACATTCAGCTTGCTTTCCGTCATCCTTCAGCGTAGATCTTGAAGGACACGCAACAACAGCTTTCTCATCATCATCAGCGTTTGTTTCAACATTGTCAAAATTTCTCTAAAAAAACAAAAAAGGATCATAGATAGTCATTCAATATCGTAAAACACTCTTTGAAAACATTTATGTTCCACATTATCTTTAAGTGATGAAACAATTTTTCCCCATTGCATCAGATGTTCAAATAAAAGGATGAATACCAAACTATTTCCATTCATACAGATAATTTCCGAAAGGTCCTGTAGATAAGCCGAACACAGATCCTACAACCTGCAACTTTTTCATTACCTGAAAATCAAAAAAACTCGATTTAGCAGTAAAGCACAAACCTGATTAACGGTGTCGCATTGTGAATGAAGTGTATCGGATAACTAGGTACTCTCCTTTCTTGATGACAATTTACACATCGAATAGTCAGGGAGAGAAAGGAACGATGGCTCACCTTATTTTTCACAACAGTGTCGTTATTTATGAGGTCATCGAACAACGTGTCATTGTTTCGGCTAGTCTTGATTGTTGTACTTGTCCTGCATGCCAGCGCACTTGAACGTAACCTTTGCAAGGTGACAAATTCCGAAGGTGATATCCGTTCAGGACAACGATTGCTTTTTTTGTTGATTTTGACGTGATGGTGACGACTGTCAAGGTTAGGCTGTTTAACATCAATGGAAAACAAAGCAAAATTCTCAATAAAACCATCCGAGACATCCCCTTGCAACGGTATCGGTTTTAATCTCCTGACAGGTTGATCATATTTTGAGCACTCTCCGGATGCCATATTCATCAGATTTTAGAACATCATAAGCACTGTGGACCCAAATCTAACAAATTAGATTGATTTGAAACACTTTCAATAAACATTAACAATTTGAACGTACATTTAAAGCACTTGAAAGATCAATGAATTAATTGAATTAACTCCCACCTCCAAGCGCATCCGTTAGCTCATCTGAGAGAAAACATTACTGGTGAAAGTTAAATTGATTGATCCTCCTAATCAGCATCAGTAGTGAGAACAATCTATAACAAACACATTTCACCTAAACTAACTGAAGCAAAGAAAGTACAAAGGTAAGCTGCTCGGCATTCCCCAGCTCTTATTTGTTTCCTTGTGTGTGCACTTGACAGAGCATCCTTAGAAATGCATGGATGGGTCTGCATGCTCGTGCACTGATGAGATGTGCAGTGTACGTACATTTATATATATATATCCCGAAGAAATCAACAAATGTATATATATATATATATATATATATATATATATATTTAATATATTTGTGAGTGCGCATGTATATGGTGTGTGCATGAGTGTATATGTGTGTATGCCATTGGTTGCACTTTTCTACTTCGAAATAGCAAGGAAAATCAATGGAGAAGAGAAATGAGTATGTTACGTAGACTATCGAAAAACATATTTTAAGCTAAGGCTGGAGTTACGGACGTGAATGAGGTGATGCGAATGGAATTCATCAAGAGAAACATACAAAAAAAAGAGAACTGAACTAATGGTTGGTAACTCTGGCCACAGATATTTTGCTTCCAACGGTATGTTTATCACGTTGCCGAGGCACGTATGGTACCAGCTTCTACCATTCATTGTATGGTACATTAATGAACTTCTAGACAAGACTGATAAAAGGGAACAGGGCAGGATAAACTTGATATTTTTGTATGATTCGGTGACCTTTATATTATCTGGATTGAGTGAATTGTCTTCTGTTTTTCTTTCACTTTCTTAATGACAGCACTTTTAAATGTAGTTGTAGTTGGTGTTTGATCACTTTACTGTTTTATTTCTTCGTCACAATTAAGCTCTCAGCATTCAATCACCTTTGTTACGCAAGGAATAATGATGAAAATAATAATACAGAGATCATCAAACTGTCCCGGGTATATAAGTGTTTGTTATATGAGGAATCCCAAAACAAATTCAGAACTGTTGCTCAACATTCTCCCTCTCTCCCTCTCTGTGTCTATCTTTCTATCTATCTGTCTATCTATCTCTCGGAAGGTTGGGGAAACGTACAATAAATCAATAAATCAACTTGTACCATGAAGACCAAATTTATTTTCTCATTCCAAACAGCGGCAAGCATTCATTACCAGTTCAATTACCTGACACTTTATTTCTAACAAACAGAGCCATCCTGTACCGCTCAATCATCTTGGAAGAATAGTGATAAGAATACACCCAATCAAATGTAATTTAGTTTTTTTAGAATAGGACAAATTCTGATTTTGTCTAATTGGGCTTATTAAATAATTTATACCTCTTTAGAGGGGACACTTACATCTGGTAATTACTGATTTCATGCAGAAGTTGTTAGCTGCAGTTGGACACCAACATTTTCCTTCTGCACTTCCTCAAATATCTCAAATATCTCATTCATTTAAGATTTTCAATTACGAAAAATATTTTATGTGAAAATTGCAAAAATGAACCCTGAACCCTTAATGAAATGTTAGAAGTTTGAAGTAGAATTGCTTTCAGACTTTACACACTTCTTTATAAATATCGAACATGCGTGAATTGAAATTCAATTTCTGTCACTGTTTGCAGAGCATGTGAGTGACGGTGGCCCAGAGACTTTCACGGGAATTGCAGTAACTTTCTCATCGCATAAGGTAATGAAGAATAAATGGAGGAAAAATGATGCTGGTGGAAATGTGCTTTATAATAAGCCTCAATGTCACATAATATTGAACGGGAATGACTGTCAAGTAAGAAAGATAGATTTTTAATTAACATTAATTACGTTAAGAATATTTTAGCTACGACCCGAATTCGAGCTACACTGAAGTTGGGAAAAATGACCAGGCCGCAGAGCGAAGTAGTCAACAACACGGTGAAAAGCCTGTAAGTTAGGAGAAAGTGATTTGGGATGGGGTACTGGAGGGACGGGAAAAGCTGAAGATGCATTGTCGAGGTCAAAAGGTCGAGAGGAAAAACTTTTGTGGATAAGTCATGAAACTATCATCTGGCTTGTTGCTATAGAACTGTTTGAAAGGAGACACTAACTAAAACTAGATAAAATGAAAATAAAAAATAAATACTAAAAATACAAACGGATATTTTCCAAGCCTTACTTTTACTAGAAAGCCTTATTTTTATTTGAAATATATACACAGCAGTTTGCAGATATTTCAGGTTATGGGAAGATGAATTGCATCGAAAAACTTGAGACTGCAGAAAAACGTGTTGAAACTGCTCACATAGTCAATGGTGAGAAAAGCGATCATTTTCATTGTTTAATTTGGAACTGCAATTTTGAGCGATTAATTAGTAAACATTGATTTCTGAAGCAGGTTATTAGTATGGAAATAGCTCACATGCTAAAATTCTTGCAATTATGATTGTGAGATTACATGGTTTTCGAAATTTTTTAGAAAACAAATTGAAACGATAAAAGTACATGAAAGGGAAACTGCGGAGAGCAGGGAAATTAAAATAGCATAGGATTGAAATTCTTAGTCTTGAAGTTTGGACTGTAGAGAAGCAGAGTATTTATTAATAGGCGAGTGAATTGTGTTGCTTGACATGAAAGTTACCGGTCGGCCATCATGTTTGAGAATCTTTAAGTGTGAAGACGGATGGAAGGAAGTTTGGAAGAGGGGAAAAATGGCCGGCAACTTGTTGATTCCATTCAAGTTATTGAGCGTTTTCTTGTATTTACCTCATATTCCTTCCAAATTGTTCCACCAATTTCCGAAATTTTTGCTAGTGAAATAGCTTTGATACAAATGCAAATAGAAATAATTTGGGTGACACGATAGAAGGCGCAAGGTGGTAAAGTGGAGTACGTGGATGAAGCTGAGGAATGAGGGAAGGGAATTAAGAATGAGTATTTTTATTTTCATTGTATTGGGATGGCACAGCACAAGGTGGCAGGATGCGAGATGTTCCGTGCGTTCATTCGCCATCATTGCAGGCAGTACCAGGGGGGATCAGTAAGCAAGAAGTTCGAATTTTCAAAAATTCTGAGTAATCAATAGGATTAAATGATGAAAACTACAAGTTGAAGGGGGGGGGGGGGGCGGGAAAAAACACCC
>JABVXS010000844.1:0-22373 GCA_013365335.1 Madathamugadia hiepei | reverse complement strand
CCGACCCGTCGCAAAGGTCTGTCTCGGTGATAACATATCTGGGGATTGAACCCTTCTATGTGTATCTTATCAATCTCTCCACATGCAGATTAATCCATTACACTATGAATCCGCAATATTTACGTTAAAAGGATATTTCAAAAAATTCAAGGAAGAAAAGGGCAACAGAGGTCAGATTAAATGAGATAAACTTTTCGCTTTTATTACTACAATAATATTTAAGAAAAATCGAGTCAACTTTTGCATGAATTATCCAAGTTTTTTCAAGATTTGATCTTCTTAATGAAATAAAAAATATTTTCTTTAGCTCCAAAAAAAAAATATACACAAGAATTCAACAGCGATGAGGTGATTTGAATGTATCATTTATATTACGGTGATATTTGTCAAAGGTTGCATGAGCAATGAAGTTCAAATCAATGAATAAATCAGCACCATTCAAAATTCAATGATCTCTTTTATTAAGCAATTTCTCGAACATTTCTTTTTTTGATATAATTAGTAACTGTTAAATTATTAACCATCAAATTAACATTTAGTAATTACATAAGAAGGAAAATTAATAATTTACCTTTACTTGTCGTCCATCAGCTGTTGTTTCATCAAATTCCTTGTCTAATTCAAATTCCCAACAATGACTCTTGAAAGTTGAATCACTAACAATCTTCCACTTGCTACCATCCACCGAGAATATTAATGATGGTTTAAGATTTCTTGCTATACTACGCATTATTAATCCAACACCTGTGAAATGGAGAGGAATGATTGAAATTGTGATTAAAATTTCAAAAAATTAGTGAAACTTTTGTGAGAAATTTCAACAAATACACCAAAAAATTTTAAAACATTTTTTTAACATAAAAAGGTAAATGAAATTTATTCTCGAATTTTTTAGAACTTCTTAAAAAAACAATGGAGCAATTTCTATTTTTGAATTTCGAAAAATAAATTAAACATTTTTTCCCTTTTATTTTTATTAAATTTCAAAAAATACATTTTTGCATTTTTTAAAATGGCTGGATTATTTTTAAAGTTCAACAAATAAAACCATAATTAGAAATTTTAAAAAAAATTAAAAAAGTTCAAAATTTTGGGTAACAATTCTGTTCAATCTAAAAAGCCCTAAAAAGCCCTAATTATCTTATGAATATCAATAATTTTCAATTCTAACACTTCATGGAAAGTTCACAGAGAAAAAGAAAATGTTCACAAAAAATATGGAAAAAATGAAACAAACAAAAATTAAATTATTTGACAATTTTCTTGGTATCCTAAGCAAACAACAAATAATATGCTGTTAAACCTGGATAAACATACCAATCTTTTTCAGGTATGCATCGAAATTTTCCGATTCAACGAATGTCCATGTACCAATGAATTTCTCATTAATAGCCATTTCCAGTTAGATATGTTTTTAAAACGATCGTTAGTAATTCACAGTATTGGAAAAATTTGAAATTGCAATTTCTATTTAGTTAAGTATAATACTTAATTAAATTAATTGAGCCGAACGCACGAAGACGATGCTCCACGGTAGTGGACGCTGCAACCTAGCGGGACAAACGCTAAGGAAAAAAAGATTGCTTGATTACAGATCATTTAAAACTTGGCTTTTGCAAGCAAAACAATTGTTACCTAACATAAACGATCCATTCGTTCAAACTTTATGAACAATTTTGATGATTCATCGAAATAGGAAATATAAGCAGAAAAGGTAGACAGGAAAAAATGAATAAAATAATTTTAATTTTTTGAAATATCATCATCAATCGCCCAATCAATCAATCAACTAGAGAAAAGAAAAAACTGAGCTGATATGTCGAAATTTGAAGAACAATAATATTCGTTAAACTTCAGGAAAATTTTATAAACGGTTTAAACCGTATCATAAAGGAAAGAAAACTGATGTAAATGAAAACAAAAGAAAGTGCTAATTTTAGGTTTTAATTGATTAAAGGAGGAAGAATATGAAGGAATTCAGAATTAAGACATAGCATGTGAAAACCAATGAAATGAAATACTTTATTACAGTGATAACAGTTAATTAATAGCAAGGTGACGATAAATTAATGAATGATGAGGTGTAGAAGAAAAGATGTTCTGTTGTGCATGACTAAT
Source organism: Madathamugadia hiepei (assembly GCA_013365335.1). Taxonomy (NCBI): domain Eukaryota; kingdom Metazoa; phylum Nematoda; class Chromadorea; order Rhabditida; family Onchocercidae; genus Madathamugadia; species Madathamugadia hiepei. The sequence goes on along the minus strand of JABVXS010000844.1, from coordinate 20,255 downwards.
GTTCGATCGATTGCTACAATGTCGTCACTGCCGTTGATTTTCAAGGACCAAAAAAAAAAAAATTAGATGAGACAGAGAAAAAAAAAAGGTACGGCAGACATAGGCAGAAAGACAAACATAGATTAGAGATCAGTGAATAGATGTTGAGACACCATTATACATATGAAAATCATCGATCGATTTTCAACATTTTTTTAAATTTTTTGATTTTTCAGTTCAATTTTTTGCGTAAATAGCATTTCATCAAAATTGTTAATTTTTTTTTGAACCTTAATTGCGATGAAATTTAATTTAAATTTTCAGTAATTTAATAATGTTTGAAATTTGTAAACTTTTAAATTTTTAATAACACAATTAAATAATATATAAACCTATAAAAATCTCAATTATTTGTTTGATGATATCTATAGTTATACTTTAATTTTCACCAATTGATTTGAAATACTTCAGTTCTGTATAAATATTTCAAATATAAATATTTCAATTCTCATCAAATAATATTGCAAATATTCTTTTTCAAAATTTCCACTAAATATCCTTCTTTCAAGTGATAAATGATAATTTACATTTAGGTAACTGATGGCATTTCGTTTTTTCTTTCCTTTTAAATTAAACCGTATTTCTCATTTCAAAATTATTACCAAAAAAAGTTTTAAATTATCATTAAAACGAAAGTTTTAATTTTTTTATCCTTAAAACAATAAAAAAGTGTACGTTAGAACTTGAAAATAAATTTTCAGTGATCAATTAAATTCAAAAGCCAACAAATTTTCTTCTCACAATCATACTAAATGCATTTCTTTCCAATTGAAAAATGTTTTCTTGTATGAATCCTCTCCATTTACAATCTCCATCATATTTAAGCTCTATGAGAAGATTTTCTCAACTCTCGAACTCTTTCATCATGAAGACCTAATGCGAATGATTTTTTTAGCAATAATATATTTTATTCAATCCATATTAAACTTTCTAAATAATAATAGCAATAATAAAAAATAATAAAATAAATCAGAAATCCTAAAGCATAAGATTGCTTGATGATAATCGGGAATAGGAAATGGAAGTGATTAGAAATGCAAACTTTTTTTTTCTGAATTCATCACTTGTTATCAGTTACACCATCTAACTACTACAATAAAATAAAAACACTTCATTGTTATGAAGCTGAAAAATTCCAGCTTTTGCTTGACGAAAATACACTTCAGCAATTTCAAGACAAATGAATTCATTCGATAACAACATCATATCAGTGGAAAGGGGCGAATAAATAAGTAAATGAGTAAATGACTGCGCAAATAAATAAGTAAATGCAAGTTTTTGATATGATTTTTTTTTTTCTGATATGATTTATCAAAAAATTTTCACTCTCATGTTCATCACAGGAAAAAAATGGGAAAGATCAAAAAAACTGATACGAATAAAAATTCCAGCAAACAAAAAAATATTTAAGACATATACAGATCAGCAAAGCGATACTTATATCGATCAACAACTTTACTCTTAGTGATCAAAGATAAAGTTCAAGAAAAGAAAATTTGAAATTTCAGTAAAGTGACAAATTGTTGTGGCATAAATGCATACCAAACAAAATGGATTAATCAACATCTGTTGAAGAAAATGATTTTTAAGATCAAAATTCACATAAAATTTCAAAATACATTAAATATCAAAGAATATTACAATAAACATTGTGATGAAAAACATTTATACATCGAAATGCCATAAAATTTTCATGCAACCTATCTATGTAAGGAAAGAAGACTATTCGTTCAAGATATCTGAAAAATATATTTGCATTTATTTCAGGCTATATTTTCAGCCTACAGATCACAAAACTTTAAATGTAGCGAAATTTTGGGGTAAGACAACTTATACGTCATGTTCATACTACCTACAAAGCACTGCTTTATTTCAACATTCACAGATGATATAGTACATTGTTGTCCAAAATACAAATGAAGTATGTCTACTTACCATTTCCTTGATTAATTTAACTTATCTGCCAAAAAATTAGCGTAATGGAGAGGAATGTTAAAAAGTAGCAAAATATCCAAATTGAAAGGATGATGGAGTCTCCAAAATACAAATGAAAGTCGCATGAAACCAACAAATACTAAAAAAGCATTCTTCTAACCAATGTTAAACGAAAGCTCGAATGTCGAACCCCTCTAAAGTTCATATTCTCGGAAATAACAGAAATTAAAATTTTTTTTGTTAAATCAAGCTCTACCTTCAGCGGAGATAAATGCCTAACAATAACTGAGTTAATTTCTTTTTTTTTCTCTAAGTAATTCCCTTTACTTGTTTTCCGTCCCATCCAGACAATCAGCATGTGAAATCACTTAAACAAACGTGAATGAGAAATAGAAGAAAAAAAAAAAACATAAAATCAGAAGCAATATCCGTCTGTAAGTACCCGATCGTTAGAGAAACTACCCGTGGCATCCGATATTTGGTACCACTGGTGTGAACATCAGCATTATGTGGTCTCAGATTCTGTGGGTATAGCTGAATCGTATACCGTATCATTGTCACGCGTTTCTGATTGCAGAGTACACTGCCTATCCAATGATCCAGCACCACAATCACAAAAGAAACTGAAAACACAAGAATTTTAAAAGAGGATCGAGAAGTATTGAAGGATATGTCAGGACTTAACAATGAATGATTTTTTTTGCATAATAAATTCGACAATGTTTTTCCAAATATCAATTTTTTTCGGCTCAGAATAACTAAAAACAAAAAGTTTCGAGAAATTTCTGTTCCTAGTTACCCAAACCATCATAAATATCGGAGTATTTTGAGCAACAGATAATAATGGTAATCTCAGATACGCAAATGGTACGGTAATGTGAAGCATAAATAAAGTTGGTCAAATTGAATTTAAATTTCGTCAAAACACAAGGAATACTTACCGATCATGGCGAACAAATTCTACATTATGTCCTTTGTGACAAGATTTGATACAATTGACACAAATTGCATTACGGTCTGTTGTATTACAACTTATACACCTATAAAATTGTGCATATCATATATAATCCTTTATCACGGAACAACAGAAGAAACATTTGTTTTCACTAACACAAATTATCATTAGCGTGACAAACTTCCTCCGAATTTTTAAACATCTACAGTTAACATACGGTACTTTCTAACCTGTCAGAAGCTGTGGCTTTGATCAAAAATCCCTTTCAGCATTGAATGCACTAATGTTGTAAATTTTCCAATGCATAATTCAACTCAAAAAATGAACAATTCCAACAAAATGATTTCACAAAAAAAAACCGATAGAAGTCATGCATAGGAAATGAGGTGCACGAGCTAATTTTGAATAGACAATGCCCTTTAGCAATCGTCCGATCAACAGCATTATGATTATCGTAAATGAGGTTGTCACGCATCACTGGACGAACATCACTTGCCAAACATAAGCCTAGAATAAAAACCACAATAAAGCCTAGAATAAAATATACAATAACTGATATCCTATTAGGTACTTGATTACAGTAATTAAATGGACAAAATGATGGTAACATTAAAGATAAAAGGAATAGTTGAAGTGGAAATTAATTACAAAAATGAACCTCCAAATTCATTTTGAAATAGATGATTTCCCTCCAGTGTTGCTGTAGCACCATTTGTAATTTCAATGCCTGCGGCACGTCCTTTGTAAATCCGATTTCGTCGAAGGATAGGATTCGAATCGGTTGATATCAAAACACCAGCTTGCGCATTACGGTAGATTTCGTTATCTTCTAATAAACCACGGCCCTGAACAAAGAAAAACCTTTTCTGTCTTAACAAGCTATTAGTTCTTTTATTGGTCAGTGAACTGATAATGTAGATAAAACAACTGAGTAATTAAGCAACTGGTGGCAATTAAAATTAAAGGTAAATAACAAAAGCCATTTAAATCGAAAGCTCAGTTATCTAAAAGTCAAAAAATGACAGTGTAATCCTTACTTTACTAAAATATTAGATTACCATACTATGTACTATATCAAGCAACTCTAAAGTATCATATCTTAATTTTACGAAATTAAAACCGATCTAGATCAGAAGGAATCAAGACGTTGAGTAATTTATGTACATTGAGAACTAAACATGCAAAACTAAGCTTCACCTCATTCTAACATAATTGACATCACTTACCTTATTGAATATACATATTCCTCCATCACGTCCATCATAAATTTTATTCCGTCTTAAGACTGGATTACTTTCTGTTTTAATCCAAACACCTGCCATTGCATTATCGAAAATTTCATTGTCTTCAAGAACACCTTTTCCACAATTATATACTAGCACACCGCCATTCTGTCCACCCCAAATTTTATTTCGAGTAATTTTAGGATTTGAACCTGTCCTGCAAAAAAGAACAGTTAGACCGCATTATAAAAATATCATTTCTTTTAAATTATAAATCAAATATAAAAATATTACTGGAACTTGGGTATGCCCATTAGTAATGGCCAACATTTTCTTTTAAACATTAAACTGGAAAAAAATATATTTAGTACAAATTTTTGAGTACTTTAATCCAACATTTTCAAGAAACTATGGAATAAAAAATGACTACTTTTAAACACTATACTTCATCAACCTATAATTTCAGTATAGATCAATCTATAATTTACTGCTAAAAGTTCACATTAAAAGAAAACCTTATTTGGACACCAGAGTAAAGATGATTGAAGATATCATTTTCTTCCAATAATCCATGTCCATTATCATAGAAATAAACGCCAACCTGTTAAATTTAGTAAAATTTAAGGAATGAAAACAGTCGAAAAATAAATGAAAGTAAAAACACGTAGAAACAAAAAAAAAACTTATATTGAAGTCATACGTAACGTAGGTACGGAAAATAACCAATAAATTCTATTTTTATACAAAATGTTAATTTTATTTTCGATATATCACTGATATTTCGAAAACATATTGTTGTTATTTTCAGAAATAAAAAAAAAATAAACTTGTTTGCCGGAATGTATACGATTTTTTCGCAATATCGGGCAAGATCCAGTTGTCACCCAAATACCCGCAAGTGCATTTCCATAAACTTCATTCTCTTCAATCAAACCACGACCTTTTTCGTGCTGCAAAACAAGTTACGGTACTGGTAATTCTTATCACATCGTGCCATTGATAAAATAGGTCAAACACAAACTGTGAAATTAAGGACATATAAAATAAGTTTATGTTACGGAAGAAATAGGCGAATGTCGAATATACAACTTTCAATCAAATACCGAAAAAGATCTCGTTTTCACTTAGGGTCAATTCGTTGATTTACTAAGTTTGATGAATTTTTTACTTACTAATCGATTCGGAAACAAATAAGGAAAAGAGGGAACTCTTAATGTCGATGAACGGCAAAGACAAATAACGTACCTAATGAAACTTGCAATTAAAGCAACTTCAATGTACAGATTTTCTTAGTTTCTCATAAATCTACTGTTCTTTTTAAAACAAATTCCGCAAAAAAGCATGCCAAAATCGGCTTTAATTTAGTTGAAATAAAGAAGAAATCAATTTATGATATATCACGCCAGTTTAATCCAATTTTTCAATAAAAATTCTTTTGTAACAAATCCCACCAACCGATATAGTCTAACTCATATGTACCTCAAAAGAGTTACCTGGGAAGTTCATATTAAAGAATGAAATCACTAAAAATCATTTTAAGCTGAAATTTCTCACAATATACCTTACTGAGATCACTCAAAATTAAAAAAAAGAGCTACCACATATATGCCTCCATGATATCCACTGTGTATTTTGTTCAATCTAACAATCGGATCGGAACCGGTACGTATTTGAATGCCAGCCAGATTATTTTGATAAATATTGTTCTGTTCAATGAGACCACGTCCTTCACCAAATACGTAAACACCACCTTGATGACCCGAAAAAATTTCATTTTTCCGCACAGTGGGATCAGACTGCGATGTTATCCAAATGCCAGCAAACTGATTCGCAAATATTCGATTCTCGATGAACTGACCACGTCCTAAACATCCAATTTAAAGCAATTAAACATATCAAAATAACTTTGCTTAGATTGACAAGATTGATGGAGCTAAAAAAATCAAACAAATAACAAAGAAAATCGGCACTATAAATAATCTGAAATGCATAAAACTGTTTTGTTAAATTCTTCAAAAAAAACAAACGGAAAATACAAGTAACAAAATAATTTCAATTAAAAACCCTTCTCTTCTTAATGAACGCACTGTTTTCGACATCAATTTATTGGTAATTAAACTGGCAATCAAATTATAATTAAAAGAACAAAATAAAAAAACCTTTTTCATGTATATAAATTCCACCAGTTTGTCCATGATGAATATCACAACGAACAACAGTTGGGTTCGCTTGATTTTTTACTTCAATGCCCGAAATGCGATTACTGTGAATATCGCATTTTTCAAAGTATCCCTAAATAAACCTACTTTAAGATCAGTTTAAGAATGAATATAATCAATAGTTAATAAAAAGCTGACGACCAGAATTTTGTCCAAAATAAAAATAAAATCAGAAAACCATTAACTTTTTCTGAAATAACAACTGAATTTATCGAAATCAAGTTAAACAAGAGGGATCGATTGCAGCTAAAATGCTAACCATTCCATGTTCAAAAGTAAAAATGCCAACATCTCGACCATCATGAATATGACAACGTCGAAAATATGGATTTGCTTTATTCTTCACCCAAACACCAGCTAACGTGTTACGTGCAATTTCGCAATCTTCGTATGTTCCAGTAGCATAATCAGTAATGTAAATCCCAACATTATCTGAGCCACATATAGAGCAATTCCTGATGTAAGGATTTGCCCCTTCATGTTTCACACAAACTGTAGCACCTCCTACAAACATAGAACTATTCAAAGATTCTAAAAAATTTGATCTTCAATTTTATGAAAAGATTAGAAATGACACAATCATCAAAGCCAATCCTCTCTCTCTCTCTCTCTCTCTAGTAATATAATAAATTTCTGAAACATTTGAACAGTATTTCCAGTAATCTACTGTTTGTCACACGTTCGTAAACCAAATAATTGCTTTTTAATATTAGTTTTTGTTTTTTAATTTGTAAACTGTAACGTCCAATAATTTCAAGTCGCCATTTAGTTCTAGATAAGTAAAGTTTACGTTATAACATTGAAAAAAACTCGAAAATGAATAAAAATAATCTGTTGTTAAGTATATAGCCTAACCTCGTCAATATAGAGCAGCCATCAGTTCCACATAAAACTTAACTTCAAAAAATTTTTCAATTAAAACCTATGTTAAAGTCTTGAAAAATAAATGCAGACCGGAGCATGTTGATGAAAAACTGCAGTGTTCAATCAGTGGGCTAGCAAAAGCATCAACAACTAGTGCAGAGCAAAGATGTTGATTGTTTCCCACACGCAATGGATCCAGTGGTAGTTCGATATATCTCACCGTACAAAAGCCAAGATATGAATATTCAGAACCTTCCAAATATGTTATTGTTGTTCCATCATCACTATCAAGAACAATTGAATCTCGGAAATTACGCGATGGACCTATAAATACGAATCACGGAGATATGCGGTCATAGTAGAATGGTAACCTCAAGATTTATAACCTTTTCACGAGTACCAGTTACTCATAGTCACACATGAATTATTTCATTCATCAAATTATTGCAATCAGCTCAACCGGTAATAAAGCTAAATTAAACAGAACTATCGCAAAAAACAGATCAAGCTAAGAATTGCAAAATCAACGCCAAAAAATTAGTTTTATACATTTCCATCTCAGTGGAATTCTTTTGCCAGTCTCAGGTTAACAAAAAGTCATTGCAAAAAAAAATGTAATTGAAATTATTTAAAAAGATAATCCAAACCATAATTTTCAAGTAGAGAAAAATGTATTTTAGTTGCTCCCAAAAAATTGAAAAGAACCATACCAGCTCCAATCATCTGTAACGGTATATCGATTGCTAACTGCGTCGAAGGATACAATCCTTCATGGAGAAAAATCAGCTTTTCTTCTTCATTTGGTAGCTGTTCACAATGTTCCACTGCATCATTGATACTATTAAAATGCAATATTTTGCGTCCAACGTGACCTTCATATATATTAGCAAAACCAAATCTTACATGAACACCTCCACTCTAAAAATTCATTGATTTGAAGCAAAATAAAAATCATGATCTCATAACTTCATCATTTCATATTTTCAACGCAGAGTTTAATTGAGCAATCACATTAAGCGACAGCATTTCCTAAATAAATAGCTTTAGTCCAAGAGTTTCAATGTAAATTCAAATTAAACAATTTCAAGTGGTACCAACTTTGCAAATTTCACTAATACTCACCAATTGACGGAAACTTTCTTTCCAAGGATTTACAAAATCCCTCCAACGAACTACTTCCCGAAATTCAAATTTGCGTGGTTCAGGATGATAAAGAGGTATCCGATACTCAAAAGCTTCCTGATAGAGGAACTTCCTGAAAAAATGTAGAGTAGAAAATGTTCCCTGTCAACAAAATTTCGGCAGTGAAACCCTGAAAATGAAAGTGAAAACCCTTATTTTAATTGAAGGAGGAAACGTCTCAAAAAGTAGAAAATATGATATTCAAACAAAACTAAAAAAACAGTAGATGTTAAGTATCACAATGAATAAGCTCATGACTTTGCACTGATTCCTTCAAAAACTGCTCAAGTTTTTAACTAACCCCTCACAACTTTATCCCATCCAACATTTTTGATATTCATCATGACTCATAATCACCTCAGTTTATTTTTTCCCATAACTATAGTCAACCATTTTTATCTTTTTTTTTGAATAATTTTTATTGTCAATTTTGTGCAAAATGATAAAATTTACCACAAATTTAGATCATTTGCTAGTCGATAAAAACGGCGTGATACGGCACAACATGTCAGGAGATCACCTTCGTAAAGAAAAGAATAAATCTAAAACTTGTCAAACATTACTTTATCGTTTAAATGGAATAGATGTAACTGGAAAATAAACGATTAAAATATAACATTTGAATACCGTATAAAAGATGATAATTTATGAATTGATACATACCTTCATGAAAATTTCATCGGGTAATATTTCAATTGAGGATTGAGATGGATAGTGCTCTACGGATGAATCCGAGCTAAAAAAAAATTAAAATTCGAAGAAAGGAGAAAGTGAGTTTGCAGAAGAAGTGTTGAAAATAAAGATTAAGCTTCAGTAAACAAATTCTGAGTTTGAGTCGTATGTATGCACAAAAAATATTAATTTTCATTCTTTTCATTCAAAGTGAGAATCAAAATTTCGAGAGCAGAATTTCAGGACAAGAAATCTATAATAACTGATCTTTTTTCTAATATTTCGAAAACTTCACTTCACAATATAAGAATTTATGCAACAGACTTAAATTTAAATGCACTATAATTCCAATGAGCTGGAAAAAATTATTTAGAAAATACATCCGTGCATTTCTTTTTTTTATACTGCCAAACGCCACAACGCAATTTTCTCCTTACTAAACTCTATGTTTCCTCAATATTCGAGCATTCTCGAAAACCTTTCCTACACCAACTTACTTTGGATTTACTTATCCAGTTAAGAATATGATTAAGTGAACCTCATTTCATCTACAGGAGAAAAAAAAAAACGCAGAATAAAATTAATGCACCTGCTTTGTGCTTCAGTTTGAAGATCACCCTTGATACGTTTACGTAACAATCCTACTGGTTTCTGAAAAAAAAAAGGAAATGAATTATTTTTCTTTAAATGTTTGCTTCGAACAAGATTCTGACAAATTTGTTGCTGAAAAAAAAAATGGAAATAAAAAATTAAAACCAGTTGTTTCCTCCATCAACATATACAAACATATAAATCACTTAAAAAAAGCTGATCCAAAAGGTGAGTTTTTTTTACACGATTACAAGTATACATTTGTCTAAATGCTTTCGAAAAAAAAAAAATTGTCTGCTTCAAGAGAATTCTTGACTGTTAGTTAATCACAGCAGTAGAAAAAGTCAATAACCGCATGATGACTTGTTCACTGACCAAATACTTTTTTATTTGTTGTTTATCTATTTAAATTTATTTCATGAAAGACATGCTTTGCAAAAGTATCACTCATCTGGTCAGGAAAGAAGAAAGAAACTCTATTTCGAGTATTGAAGAAATCACGATAAAGAACACACAAACAAATAAAAAGAAAAAAAAAGAGCTGCTTAGCGCAATGAGATTTTATTTCATGGTTTGTACAGCCATTAAAATCAAAATCCCGAAAAAAGCCCATACAGTAACTAGATGAATGGGCAGATGTCATAATGGCTGTCATTTTCACGGAAACAAATTTCACTGATATCGAAAAAAAATCATCCAATTTCCACACTTCTTCCTTACAACAAAATCGAATTTCCTCTTTTCTTTGTCACCATAATGACATCAAAAGAGGAACGAATTTGATGAAAATGACGACGACGGAACCAATAAAATATTTACAGGAATTTTAAAGATTGATTTGAATAAAATCATGAAAATAAAGAAAGGAAAATCCTAGCATTTCCTTTTCTCTTCATTTCGGATCAACTTCATGGAAAATCTTGATCTCAGTAATAAGAACATCAAAGATAAAAATTTTTGAGCAAAAAAATGATAATTTATTCCTGAAAAAGTTTGACCGAAATAGAAAAAAAAAATTGTTCTTTAGATAAGGGATCCGGAAAAGTAGAGCACAATAGTAACAGCGATCTTCAGCTTTGGCGGTATGTCAAGCTCTTGGATCAAGGTATTACTAATAATATTGCTAAAGGTTAAAAACATGGTTTCATGTTATTGAGGTTACCTTCAGACCTGGAGTGATATGTCATATCCCAAAAATATGTTATGAATTATTAAAACTTTTCAACAGCATATTTGAAATTTTGATGGATAAGTAACTCGAGAAAAAAAATTTTCCGAAGAGGATATCCTATTATGCAATAGAAATTGCGAAAAAATCCCATACCAAGAGACTGCAGCAAGTAAAGAAGAAAATCGTTTTCTTCACGACACTTTTTCGTCAATTTTTTTTCACAAATATTTTCTCTTTCTACAAAAATGCAAGATGTACAACATTAGCTTCTCTAATCTTTTACAGCCTTCTAAAAAAAGAGAAAAATCTCTGGGATTAACAAAATCATGAAAACAATGCACACCAATACTGAATTTTAACTTTGCCATGAAAAAAAGTTTCACGTTAACCGCTGTTGTAGAACTTCTCAAAACATATCACATCCCTAACTGAGTTATATTCCCGTATCCTATTTTATTATTAACTACTTGTATGTCATTTTCCTGAACATGAAGTTGACTGACATCCACAGCGATCATAATGCTGATTACAAATTACAAATAAAAACGAAACTCAACTACATTAGTAGTAAGAAAAATATGTTTTTTGTTCAAATTGCAGTCCTATTTGCAGAAATATGGCAAATGGCGTACTTTCAACTAAAATACAGTTAATTACCTCATCCACTGTTCCGGCCGTGTTACTCATGGTACAGCTATCACCTTCACTGTGCTGGAGAGATCGGCGACGACGTAATTCGTACCTATGCATAACAAAAGTTTTTACTCCATCAAACGGTTCAAGTTCAAGATAATCCAAAATATTGTATGAAAGCGACTATAAACTAACACACGAAGCAATTCATAACGTTACACATTAAACTCATACAGCTTAGATTGGAGCAATAAAACAAATGCTAAGCTAATAATTTTAATAGCGTACAAAGTATTTTCGTTAAATTTTTTTTTTCAGAAACAACATTAGCCTACTATTTCCTGAATTATATAAAAAAATCAGTCTCATGGCATATGTCTCAAATCTCTAATCTCTATTTTACCGTGTTTTGGCAGCCATATCGGTGATATCCGTCTGTACAGGGACTGACTGGAGATACGAAACCGAACTACTCACTGGTGTTGACGTTTGGACTGTCGGCGGTTCTGCAGGATCTGCTTGGCCACTATTACGACGTCGTAGAACTACAATTTGTGGAAATTCAAGTATGTTGATTGAATGAGATCAAAATTTGCCGCAACCTGATTGACCTCACCCAAACTCAGAATTTCTGAGTTTCACAAGCACCATACAACTAAGAATCCATCCAGAATATGACAACATTCCATCAGTTAAATTTTTTATGGGAACCTAATTTTGCTCAACACTCTTTTCTTGTCGAGCAAAATGTGGCAAAATATTGCTCATGCATATTTTCAGAAAAAATGCAAACTTGTACCCATGCTATGTGAAATGATCTTTCGCCTTTTTCCGCGAATTAAAGTTTGACGAGGAAGGCCGATCGACAGATCCGGAACTGAATCGTCTTCCCCATCCGCCATATACCATAAGTAATTACCTTAATTGTGTAATGTGAAGCGTAAAAGTTTGAAAAAAAATTTTAATATGTATTTTAAAACTACAAAATTTCATTATAATCAACAATTCTTTTTTTTTGCTATCTGAAAGGACAAAAAACAAAAATTCTCAAATGTAATCAAATTCATGATTTTAAAAGACATACTAATACTCCCGCAAATCGTTTAATCACGCCTCCTTTCTTTCTTCGACAAAATATAATTCCACTTTTCGAACCACCTAGATTCTGAATAATGCAAAAAATATGACAATTACTGACTGATATCCAGAAAATGAAAAATGATTGGAAAATCTTAAGGAAAACTGCTCGCGATATGCTAATTTAACCTAATTTTAACCACTGAAAAACCCAGTAAAAAAGCAGAAAAAAGGCAAGATATTTATGCAGACAAAAAGAGAGAGAGAGAGAAAAAAATTGGATAACACAAAGAACATGTCTAGCAGTAGTTAAAGAGTAGTCGGCACACATTTCAATTAATAACCTCTTTTTTTTATAAACAGAACTGTAGAGAATAGAATAGCTCATCAGGTTTTTTGTTCCCAAATACCTCTACTTTTTTAGGGTGGGGAATTTCAGACGGTTGGAATTGCGAAGAGGTGATTTTGGAAGAAAAGGAAAGAGGGACCGAAAGATATAAGCTTCTTGATCCATATATGCATCGTACGATGACGATGATAATGATGAATATGTGACAAATAGAGAAACAAAAATCGATCAGTACTTACTGATTCATATGAATCGATTGAACGACTTAACCTATACGCATCATTTTAAGAGCATTAAATTGAGATTAATACCGAGAAAAACACTCAGTTGTAGCAAAAAAGGAACAACTCACCAATGATGAGCTCACTAATGATTAGATTTTTTTATAAATTGAAATTGAATGGCTGCATTTTCAGTAATTATCAACTGCTATCATCTATGATCAACAATCATGATCACACGTGTTACAAGGTCTTAACTGCAACTCTACCAGCCATACAACATTCATTTATTACGGGTATAAAATGCAAAAAAAATTATAATCGATTAGAATTAAACAACACAATTGTAAAAATGTCAGGCCTAATTAATCCAAACAAAAGTTCCATTGATCTAATCAATCAGTGAAATATGAATAGACATATTTCATAGAAACATTGTAATTTCTGCAAAAAACGGAACTATATGTGGATAAATGGATTGATGATGAAATGATGATGGGTCATACGATACGAATGAATTCATCCGACAATCTTGAAGACCTCCAGAAAAAAAATTGCAAAAAAAAGAAATTTTCCCTGGACATCATATCGTCAGACAGACAGCAATGATTAAATGGAACGATAGGGTTTGTGTCGTTGTCTTTTAGTTCGATGACAGTCACAACCGGTCAGCTTTTTGGTCACTGTGAAATGCATGGATTTGCCAAACTACCGTGACGATTCATATCCTACCACGAGTATAATTGTTCGAGATGAACAGTGTAGAAAATGAAGTACCAAATATCCACCAGTTGCTTCAATGATGTAAGCCAGACATACACAGACACACATACTCAAAAATTAATGGTAAAACTACTATCATAAATAAATGTACACTGTACGTAACACCTACAAACACCCACACACATACACATATATCTATGTATATACATATGCATGGGAAAGAAAATGGGAGCTATCGAATCATCCAATGTGACTACGACATACATATATACACACGTACATACATACATACACACATACACATATATATATACACAAACGGAATCGATAGATGCCCTCTAGCGAGATAGGTAGTGATGGTACATTGTATAAAAGCAACCCCAAAACACGCGTACTACCACTAATACCAGTAGTACCAATATTACTACCACCAAATAATCTAAGACTAATATCAGTACTACTACTACTACTCTTGCTACTGTCTACAACTACTACAACTACTACTACTACTACTGCTACTACTACTATTACAACTACAACCACTAAAGAAAAGTGAGTGAGACGAATTCGATGAAGAATTCCGGTCAATCACTGCAATTTTACAGGCCATTTTCCAAAATCTACCTTATCTAATGAACTTAAATACCATGGTAAAGTAATAAATTAGACTGTATGTTTTTAACAATTATAAAGTTATACTTTAATCATTAAAAGAAGAGATCGTTTACCATGATAAATATTCAAATCTTCCTCAAAAATCCATTTCCATCCTGTTTCAGAAAGGAAGATTCTTCTCGATAAAGAAAGAAACCTCCAACTTAATTTCATATTCCTAGTGAAAAATTACCTAAAGCAAAATGGATCAAACGATGAGATGTGGAAAAATATCAGGGAGAATAATCTTATAGAAAAGTAAACATTTTCTGATGGAAGAATGAAAACAATACCGCAATAACTTTATAACAAAACGATGATATCCAAATGATGGGAAGACCAATTCGGTAGAACGTATTTGATGAAATAATCTTACACAGAAGTAAAACATACAAGCCATTTATAACTTCCGGATTTTCCTACCGGAATAGTAGGAAAATACCGGAATGACTGGATGAGAAAATGATGATAGTCAAATGATAAGAAAGACTGATAAGGTAAAACGTACGTAAACCTTTCAAAAAATATCTCACGTAAAGGTGATAATGGATAATGGAAATTACCCGAATATTAGCCATTTCAAATTTAACTGGTTGTTAAACACCACAAAACCAGGTACACCTAATGTAACGCCGTGCAACCTGCGGTTTACGCGGTACCGACGACTAGCAATCTCATGCACAACTGAGGTCCGTTAAATACTGCCTCCCTTCAAGAGATCATTCGTTACAAATGAATTTGGTTAGGTGTTAGAGTATGTATGTATGACGAAGTGCATATCCGGAATTCGCTTCGTTGTTCCAAAATCTCTGTTTTGCTGTAGATTGGTTTGCTGGTTTCTAAAAATAGGTGTATTCTTGCTATACTAACTCAGAATACCATATATTTTTTGTAACATTTGACTTAATGGCGAAGAACATATCCGGAATCCCTTTCCTTTAAATTTCGGTTTTACTGCTGACGGGTGACCGTTTAGTTGATTAATTGGATAGGGTCAAATGATAATTAGACGTAAATAATGAAAGCTAACTGCCACCGTGCAATCTGCGGTAACAGTTATGATTTAATTTTGATGGGATTCATGCGGCAACATTTGTGATGAGAATTTCGCTGAAATTCATTTGTTTAGTTTCTCTCAAGCCGTTGTAGTTTCATTTCTCTGAAGGTAAAAATCGGAAAACGGAACAATGGTGAATGATGATGCAAATCCGTCTACAAAAGTGCGACGGTGTAGAATTTCACGGAACAAAAAGCGGTACTGGAAGAAGAGTGCAAAAATCCAGGATGTGGAGGATTTTTTTTGTGATGTTTCGGTTGATGCTGTTAAAGGTATGTTCAAATCTTCTAATTCTAGATAACACCGATAAGTGAAACGGAGCTATTCATGTTTAAGTGAAACGAAGGTATGCAATTCTAGAATTGAATTAGGCCATTTTATCGATTAGCTCATGTAATGCGATTTTTATCTCAGTTAATCTTACTTGTTTTCAGGTGTAAAAAAGCAAATTGATTACAAATTCAGTACCCTTGGCACCGACTCTGGTCAAGATAATCTAACAAGACGACAAAAGGCAGCTCTGATGAAGAGACTGAAAAAAGTGGAGTGAGTTGGCTTTTATATCTATAACTGCTATTTTTTTTTTTTTCAGGTAGAACTATAGCAAGAGGTATTTAAAAAATAACTGACGTTTTGTTCTTGCATTGTGAGTTATTTGCCGTACATACCTTTTCTTTTTGTTAAGATTTTTAAATCATTTTCAGACCTGTGGAAAAGGAGGAAAAATTATCGAAACGACAGCTGAAAAGGTTGTTGCTGGAAAAATCAAAAAAGCAAATTACAACCAAGGCTAAAGCTAGTTTACCAGAAAACGGGATTAACAGGACTCAGGATTTGCATGATCTTTGGGGTAAGACTTTTCTAAGCCTGAGTTTTTCGAGATATTAACTTTTTTGTCATGAAACTAATAATTTGAGGATTGTTAGGCTTGATTTCTTCTTTTTTTGTTAACTGATTGTAGAGAAAGATGTCTTTGAAATTATGTGATTTTTCTGGTATCTGGTATTGTAAACGTTTCGTAATAGAAAACTGGTTTGTAATAATCATTAAAAATTAAATAGTATCTTTATTTTTGCTGGATACAGATTCCTATGAGAACTGCATTTAGAAATCTCGCTAGCATAATAACGTTGTAATAGTTGACATTGTTTTTGTGTTATATAGCAACTTAAAATTTATGCTGTTGCTTGGTATTTATTAATTTTTGTTTACTTCATACTGATATGACTTAATTTCGAGTGATTAATTAGTGCATTTTTTCAAGCCGAAGATGGCCAGCATTTCCAAAAGGAATTATCTGCAGTAGAGGAATATTATCTTCTAACTACCAAGAAAAAATTACCGAAGGAACCGAAAACTTTAAAACACAAAACTAGCATATTAAAGCATGTGGAGGTTGATCCGGCGGGTGCCTCATATAACCCTCCAGTGTCTAAATATTTGGTACGTAAATTTTATTTTCTCTTATAAGAATTGATGGCATATCCCTAAACGAAACAGTAAATTGATTATATATGATTTCACGACTGCTGTTTTTGCTGTGCTCTTAATGTCGTATCCTCATTTTCTTATTTCTACCCTATCATCATACATTCCTTACTAAATAATTTTTACCAATGATTTTCAAGTGTTGGTACATCATAACCAACGTGATAGGTGTATAATCTTGAATTTCTGCATATCTTTAATTGCAAGAAAAGCACGTATTCAAACTAATGATGCATATCAAAATGATAAGCATTAAGTGAACTTTGTATTGTAGGATTATATAACTAAGGCAGCTGACGAAGAAAAAAGAAAAATTAAAGAAAGTGAAAAGCTGGAACATGAGTTTGCCTTACTTCAACAAAAATATGCCACTCAGGTTTGCATTGTTCTTTGCATGCCCATTTCCAGATGTGAATTTTGCTTGCATCATGTCTTTAATCAATGTTTCAGGAAGAATTGAATTTCGAATTAAGGGCAGGTATTGATGAAACTGATGATAAAATTGACGAAGCGGAAGATGCGAACGAAATAGAACAGAAGAATAGTGGTGGTAAGTGAAAACATCCGGAATTTTTTTTCTCCTATTTTCCACTTCCCAACCTTTTACTATGTAGAAAATTATTTGCAAATTTTTTATTCCATTTTAAGAAAAAAAGCCAACAATTAAACCGAAAACAAGGAGAACTCGGAAAATGGAACAGATGGAACGAAAGCGAAAAGAGCTTAAAAATATGTCGGAATTCCAAAAAGAACAGATGCATCTTATTTATTCGTGAGTATTTCAGTAGGCTGATTTCTAGAAATTTTTGTTTGTCAAAATTAAATAATTTTTATTAAGCAATTTACATTTTTCCGGAAATTTCTTGTTCATCAAATTGTTATAGAACTCGAAAATTGAATAATGAAATCAATAAAGAAATACAAAAACAGACGGAGTTTGCGGGAAAACGGAAAGTACACAAAGTTAGTTCTAGTTTGTTTTGTGGCTTTTTCTTTTATTCATCGTCGATGGCATTGAATTTAGCATTGCTAGAGCAACTGATAGGATGTTGCACCTAATGTCAATTTAAATTTCATTATCCTTAACATTTTCAGTTGCTTAAACGATTTACTGATACACACCGTTTGGGCCGTGGGAAATTTGAACCATATGAGAAACCTATTTTGTTAACTGAGGAATTGCCAGGCTCGTTACGAGAATTAAAGCCGCAGGTACTTCATTATTGGCGATAACTATCCTCTCTAATTCTCTCTTTATCGCTAATTCTAGCATACCATAAGTCGCAATCATTTTTATTTTTTTTCTGATTATTATCATCCATTTATATCCACCAGGAATACGGTAGCAATTTGAAGTTTGTTTTTTCGTAGACTGCATTCAGTTACGAAATGAATTAAAGTTTGGGAGATTTTCTCGAATAAAGCGGTAAGATGAACTTGACAGGTGTAATCAATTTTACGATGAATATGGGTTACGAGACTTTGCGTTTGACTTGATTTTACTGCACATAATTGTCTAGAGGACTGTTTTTTTTTCTTTTTCGGTCGTCCCTTCAAATAATATAGGAGAGCAAATGTTATAGGGCAGTATTTTGACGGAACGCTTGAAAAGTTTGCAGAAAAGGAATATGCTATCGGTGCCGGGAGAAAGGAAAAAAAGAAAATTGAAGAACAGGTTACGAATTAAGGAAAGAGAAGATAGGAAATATCAAGAAGTTAAACTTGGTACACGTCCGATATAATACTCATACAGCTTGTTTGATCACCTGTTTTTTTTTTTTGTTGTCAAATTCTTTCATCCATTGTTAGCTCGAAAAAAGAAATAAATATGTGGCTTAAATTGGTAATAACACCCATAAATTACATGAATAAGAGATGCCCTTGTTGTCGACCGATTGACCAAAAATGCAATTGTCTTCTAGCAAAAAATTCTGAAGTGAAAATTCTCGGTAATAAAAAAAAAGAAAAGTGCGGTAAAGTTTAAAATTTGAAACCTAAAATTTAGCTTAATGGTTTTCTTGCTGAATTTTTATTGAATGACAGTTCTAAAAGGATCGTTTTGAGTGTTGGTACACCTAAATTATGTGGGATATGTTATTTTAAATTTTGTCCGACTATAATTTATCACAGGATGTTCTCTGTTACTTCAGTCATCATTTTTTCCCTTAAGAGTTTATTCTTTTCTAAAATTTATTGATTTAGCAAGATGCAGTTACTAATAACAATGAATTTTGTTGGATTTCTTGAAATTTTGAACTGTTCGGTCATGTATTGTTATTAATGATTTTCAATTTTTACCGATTTACAACATCTTAATCAGTATTTTAAATTTACAAATTTCATGTTTTCATAAACATATATAATATTTACGGATCAGCATTGTTAGACTAAATATCATGTTGATTGATTTTATCCACAATTTCAGGAAATGAATAAGCAACAAATGTGATTTGTATCATGTTTTAATGTGTATATCAAATTTACAGATTAATATTTTTACATTAAAAATAATTGCGGATTTCGGACTGCATTTTAAATTTATCACTTTCAAATTTTGATGAATGTTTCAAATTTTTAGGGATCGCTTTTGTTGCATGAAATATACCAATGCAGGTTCCGAGTTTCATTTCGATTTACATGTTTCACATTTTCTGGAATTTTTTAGATTTATGAATTTCATATTTTAATAGATATTTTAAAATTTACCCGTTAGTAAATATATTTCATATTTTATTAAATACTTTGAATTTTACCATTTCAGGTTGGACGAAATATCATATTATTGATATCCGTAATTTTAGGAGGTTGAATGATCAATATTTTCAGAAAGTTTAACATCCATAATTTCAGGAAATGCATAACCAAAAAAATTGTTGGTGATTTATTGGTGTATGCGGGGTAGAAGATAGTTACGTTGTCCTAATGATTTATCCGAAACAAAGGCGAAAAGAAATAGTTGTTGGACAAGTAATTTTGTTTGTACAACAAAGGATGATACGGTAGTGGTATATTGTCTATTACGTATAAGCCCCACGAGATATGATGATGATGATGATAATGATGATGATGATGATGATGATGACGATGGCGATGATGATGGTGATGGTGATGATGATGGTGACGATGATGGTGATGATGATGGTGATGATGATGGTGATGATGATGGTGATGATGATGGTGATGATGATGGTGATGATGATGG
>JABVXS010000843.1:0-22404 GCA_013365335.1 Madathamugadia hiepei | reverse complement strand
AAAGGGTTTCCACCGGCGCAATTTTTTTTTTTTTTTTTTTTTTATTCTTCCTTAGTGTTTGTTCCGCTCGGTTATTGCAGGGTCCACTCTCCGTGGAGCATTGTCTTCATACGTGCGGCTCCATAGATGCAAGTTGTTGTTGTTGTTGTGTTCCATTTCTCTTGTCATTGTGTGTTTTGGACTGAGGGCGATTAAGCGAATTCTTTTTGTGCTTCGTTGCCCATTTCATCCGGGTGGCGTAGAATTCTTTTTTCATACGACCATTTTCGGAGATTGTTGAGCCAACAAGGTATTTGAAACTGTTGCATCATGCGACTATCTCTGCCCAACACACCCGTCGCTAAGGTCTGTCGTCGGTGATAGCATATCTTGGGATTGGACCCTTCGATGTGTATCGTATCAATCTCTCCACATACGGATTAATCCATAATACACTATGAATGCGGCATTATCTCTTCATGCGACTATCTCTGACCCATCGCTAGGGTCTGTCGTCGGGTGATAGCATATTTTGGGCATTGAACCCTTCTATTTGTCTATCGTATCAATCTCTCGAAATGCGGTTAACCCACTTCGCTATGGGTTTATCGCTGCTTAATTAATCTCCTAATTTATGAACAATAATTAATACGACTAATAAGAAATAATGAATAGTTGTCGATTAAAACTGATTATAACTTCATGCGACTATCGAAAGGAAAAAAAAAAACTTTTCCATTATTGCTGAATGATTTAAAATTTTGAAATTAGTTCAAAAATTTTATTATCCTTAAATTGTCATAATTGAAATTAATTAATTTTGTAATAATTTCCATAATAATTAATTTCATGCTGATTAAATAGTATCAAAAATCATTTGATTTGTTTCAATAATATCTAATTATAATAATAATTATTATTATTGTACAAAAACTATTTTGTATAAAGCAACGGTAATAATTGAAATGATACTTGATTATAATTGCGCAATAATATTAAATATTAATTATAATTACTTTGCAATACCTAATTACAATTGCTCGTTCTTTAATTCGTACTATGAAAAAAAATAAAAAAAAAAAATGCAAAAATCTTTAAATTCAACTTCCAATAATTCTTTTCGATCACTAATTTAAAAATTGACATTAAATAAAAATTAAATGCAAAATTGAAAATAACATTGAAATTGTCTTGAACTTGAATATATATATATATATCTAAATTTCAATTGTTCACTTTAATGTTCAATAATTACCATTAATTAATTTGCTTAACTGTTTTACCACCCTAATCGTTGATTATTAATAATACTTTATATAATTGTCCATTATCACTATAATATTAAGATTATTTAAGCATACGCATTATTGCACGTACTAAGCTCATTTCATTCAGCTCAATATGTAAAAATAAAAATAATATAACGAAGCATTGCTTATTTCATCTCCTTGACACAAATTTATTTATTTTTTCTATTAATAAAATTCTTTCTCGTGCCTTTCACTCCCTGCCTAATCCTTTAAGGCCTTACTCTTGAAGTATAGGCGTTCTTTTCAAGGCCCATTCTTTTCCTTCTTTTTTTTTTTGCTTTGACGGTTTGAACGAAGTTCTTCGCCACACTGATTTATGTTCCCTCTTAATAATATATAGCAATGCATGCAGCCATGCATATTTGTATGTCAATGTATGTGTCTGTGTATGATGCCTGTATATGTGTGTGGGGTAAAGTATCTGTGTGTTTGTTTGTTTGTTTGTGTGTATGTGTGTGTGCGTGTGTATTTGTGTGTGTAAATTACACGCACATATAGGCATGCCAAGTTTCTATCAATTTTAAGCTTCATTTTTCTTTTTTATTTTAGCATTTTTTTTTTTAAATTTTTTTCTTTCACACCATTTCAAATTTAATTTATTCATCAAAAATTCCATTCATTTTTTTTTTTGTTATAACATTGATACCGTAGTATTTGTAACACTGTTAGTGATAGGTACAGCAATGATGCAAGGAATTTTACTTACTACGGTAGCATTGCAAACGATACAATGAAACAAAATTAAATTAATGATTATTAATGCCAAAAAATTGCCATTTAAACATTAATAATTTCAGGTGATATTAAAACTGAAATAATAATAAAGGAATGCTACAGTATAGCGAATATTATAGTGTAGGAAATATTAATTTTTAATTAAAGAAATGCTTTTCCCGACCACAGACTTTAGCGACAACGGGTCGGTTAGGCAAATCTAGTCGGAGTGGCATGAATGCTAGGGCGTACTCTAACGATGACTGACGTGCATGGATAACACAAGACCTGATATATGCGAATCATGCGATGAGCAAGAGTTTCCAGCTTATGGACCGGAAGCACAGAACTGTAACATGTGAAGATGAAGCTCTACAATAGCGCATCCTACAACAACGTTGGACAAACGCTAGGAAGAAGAATTAAAGAAAAAGCTTTTAGGAATGATTTCTAAATGGAATAATTAGTAGTTATTATATACCAATGAAGATAGATATTCTCGTAAATATCTGAGAATTTGATGTTGAATTAAATTCATTTGCAACTACAAATGAAATTAAATTCCATTGTTTTCTTTTATTTACAGTAATGCATGATCATTTGACACCATATATCAGTGAAAATGGTGATGATGATGAAAGTGGTTTTCGTGGTAACTGTAGCATACAATTGCAATCAGCAACAATTCTTTGCACATTAGCACAAATTGGTTTAACAGCATCGTCGAGGTAAGTAGAGTACTGTAGACTGTCTACAGTACTCCAAACTACAGTACTCCGGTCAAAGCAATTTTGCTACTATCAAGTTGGTTCGGTCATATACATTGAACTACAATAATGAAACAATTCAATTTTAGCAGCAAATTTTAATTTTTATGATTAGTTTAGCATATTTCATTGTCAAACAAATAGCTATTTGAAATGAAATTATTTTCAATTAAATTATCAAGTCAAAAATTTTCATTTTTTTTTTTTAAATATTCAATTTTTGAAAAATATTTTTTGAAAAACAAAATTTTAAAAAATAAAAAAATCTATTTTAAAAAATATATCAAATCTACTAAAAAGGTCCAATTATAATATTATTTTAATAATATGGGACAAATAATTTCCATTTTCCTTTCTAATAGACAACTTACAAATTGCAGCATATTCTCATCATTTTAACAAGATATTTTTTTAGAAATTTAAAAAAAAAAAAAAAAAGCTGATAGAATAATTAGAAAATTTTCAATGCAAAAACATTTCAGTCATTGTGATTTTTTTTTTGTTGCGAAAAATTATTTAATTAAAAAAAAGACGAAATGCAATTTTTCTACTTTCACACACAAAGCGCTGAAAAAATTCTTTCAGCAAAAATTTATCAAAGTTTCTGTGAAATTTTTTTTTTATAATAATTAAAAATTTTAATGAATTTATTAATGCTGCAAAATGAGTTTTTTTTTTTCTTTCTTTCAATATATTATCCTAAAGTTAAAATTTTAGTGTAAAATTTTTGGGTATTTGCAATTTTGGTGTTTGAAAAAAAAATTTGTTCTGTAAAATTTGGTGGTACCATTGTAAATTCATTTCAGTTCACTCATTTACATCTATCTCCCGCATACAGCCGTCAATTCCATCCTTACCATATTATCACTATTTTGCTGTCTTATCGCAATAATTTTCCTACTACATCGATTTTGGGAACAATTCATTGGTTCAGCTTGTGAATCATTGCATCATGGATATTTGTTAAGTATGGTAAGTTAATTAATTAATTAATCAATCAATCAATCAATGTCCCTCTTCTTTCCTTGATTTGGCAGCAATGGATAAAATCAATCAATAATGTGTATTCTTCAACATTACATTATACAATGAATATATTGCAAGCTTCTTTTTTTTTTTATGCATTCAAAATAATTAGTTTATTGATAATTCATTATTAGCTGTAGAAAATTTTGTCTGAATGGTTTTTGTGATTTTTCCATTCTCTGAGTTTTTTTTTTTTTTTTTTTTTACTTTTCCACATCTAAAGCTTTATTGGTTAGCTTAATAAAGGCGGTCTTAGCGAACCACCAATTAATTATATTTAAGTTAAATTACATTTCACCGTCATTAATGACTTAATTACTGTCCGAAAAAAAAAATTTTTTTTAATTCCTTCAACTTTTTAGCTTTATTTCGTTTTTTTTTTTGATAAACTTTCGGAATTTTGTTGTTTATGTAAGCAAAATGAAACTGTATAGTTTAGCAAATTTAAGAATACTAAATTGAGCAAATTTTTGAATGAAATTTTATTTGATGGTTTGAAGAAAAAACGAAAAAAAAAAACTAATTGAAAACAAAAAGAAAGCTTTTTAAAAAAGTAATATTTTAGAAAGCAAAAAAAAATTCCACGAAAAAAAAAAAAAAAAACTTAATTAAATTTTTACCAATTTGGTTAACACTAAATTTTTCCAACTTTATTGTTCCCTCAATGATATCATTTTTTTTTTGTTTGAAATGATCAGATATATGTCAAATTTACAGTTGAAAAAAAGTAATGCGAAAATTTTTTCAAATTTACTAAAAAAGTTTAATTTTATTTTTAATTCAAATAAATCAATTTATGATGTTTGATAAGTTCAAAAAAATAAATAAATAAATAATTGCAAAGAAAAAGTTAAATTTAATAAAAAATAATTTCAAAATGTAAAATTTAGGAAAACAATAATAAAACTTACGGAATTTTGATCAATTTTTGTTTATTGCCAATGGTAAAACAAATTACTTTTTGTTTTTTTCTGACTTTATTTTGAACAAATTTACCAAATTCCTTACTCATTCATTCATAAATTTTACACTTTGACTTTGAATTACTTCCAAAAGCGTTTGAATTATTGTTTTGTCGGGAAAAATTGCCAAAGATTTTGGAGTTGCTGATGTGGGAATGCTCGAATTTGAGTTATAGCCTTTATCCGAATACGAGAATAAACTAGAAACGCGTTGGAATACAAATATAGTAGAAAGTATAGTATGAAAAGTGATAATAAAACTTAAGTAGTTGTGAAGAGATTGGTGCCGTCGTTGGAGCGGTAGAGATAGTCGTCGATCCTAGTTGTGAACTAATTGACACGATGATGCTTGAAGGATAATTCAAGTTTATATACACTTTGTTCCATTGGTGTGGGCCAATCAGATCGCGACACATCATCCTTGACCAGTTAGCGGGCGGAAGTACATGATAGATTCCAAATTGTGGCGCCATCTTGATCTTTGTACTCTATCTTTGCCATTTTGGCGACACTTTTCGTACCTTCCCAATTTGCACAGTAATTTAATTATTAATTAAGCTACACACTTAGCTCGTATTTATCGTTGTAAGTAATATGAGAACGCTTTAATATAGCTGCTCATTGTGATTTCACTCAATTTTCTATCAATTTTTAGAAAAACATCAATTTAATAATAAACCTTTGGAGGAGAAGTTAATTTTTACCTCTTATTAGCTGCTCAGTTTATTTCAGTCAAACATAATTCTCAAGTCACAAATGATAATTTATAAAATGGTTACTGTGTAATATTTATTTATTTATTTTTTTGTATGGTTACAGTATGATATTTCCATCTTTATTATTATCATGTCATTTTTCACGTGGTGATTCATGATTAATTAATTAATTAATGCAAATCTTTCTAGCTTTTTATGGGATTAATCAGCTTCTTCGAATTGATATACTTCCCATTATCACTGTTACAAACATTCACCGATTGGAATTCGGCATCCATCACACACCATATTATTTTAATTTTTTTAAGTGTTACCACTTTAGTCCACCAATTTTTGCTACGCAATCATGTTGAGAAAATGCTCACACGCGTAATTTATGATTTCAAATGAAATTCTTTCTTTTTCTTTCAAAATGTTACGCTTTTTTTTTTTTGATGATGAACAATGAAAATAAATGGCATGAATATGATAAAACAAATGCGGTACGCAGTATACAATGTGGTTGGACGATAAACCAAATACGATATACACCATACAGTATGACTATACGATAAATACATTATGCACTGTACGTTAGATCAAATACAGTATGCAGTATGACTTTACAATAGATCGGATATGGTACACAGTATGCAGTATGACTTTACAATAGATCGGATATGGTACACAGTATGCAGTATGACTTTACAATAGATCGGATATGGTATACAGTATGCAGTATGACTTTACAACAGATCGAATATGGTATACAGTATGCAGTATGGCTTTATAATAAATCTGATATGGTATACAGTATGCAGTATGACTTTAGAATAGATCAGATATGGTACACAGTATGCAGTATGACTTTACAACAGATCGGATATGGTATACAGTATGCAGTATGGCTTTATAATAAATCTGATATGATATACAGTATGCAGTATGACTTTACAATAGATCGGATATGATATACAGTATGCAGTATGACTTTACAATAGATCAGATATGATATAAAGTATGCACGAAATCAAATACGGTATACACCATGCAGTACGACCGTACAATAAATCAAATGCGGTGCATAGTATGAAGCCATACATGAAATTGAATACGGTACTTTCAAAATGGCTATCCGATGAATGAAGTACGATAAACAACATGCAGCGTGATTAAACGATAGATCAAGTATGGACATATAGTGTACAGTATATTTCAATACTAAATCTGACATCTAATATGGTAAGCAGGAAGCATGACAAAGTGTAACGGTTACAATTACCAACCTTGTAGATTTTGTTGTAAAACAATGAAATACAGTATCGAACACAGCTTCTTTTTTTTTTTTTAAATATATTTTTTTCATATACAAAGAATTTGTAATTGAAGTTTCCAAAATTTTTTATTCATTTATTTTTTGTTTATTGTTTTATACCAATAATTTTCCTTTCATCCTAATAAATGAGTAGGAAAAAACATTTCACGGCGAATTTTTCGCCAAATTTTCCATTATGATGAATGAATTTTTTAAAGATAAAAAAAAAAAAAGGAAATGAAAAGGAAGAAGAAAAGCCTTTCAACTTTATTTTTTAAAATATGCATAATCCAGCAATTTCACTTTCACAAAAAAAAAAAAAAAACATTTCAACTTTGCACATTTCTTATTTAGTTGTTTTTTTTTTCTTTGCTTAATGCACTTGGAAGAAGCGAAATGAAAAAAAAAAATGAAGTGAATCTTTCATCTAAGCCTTTTTTTTTCTTCTATTTTTACTTCAACTTACATTTGCAAAATTTAGTTTTATAAAATTGAACAAATTTATTTTTGGTAATTAAAAAAAAAAAAACGAAACCACTGATATGTATCAAATATTATTATCAAAAATGATACGAATTAATGCAATATTATAAAAATTATTTTAAAGTTTACAAAAATTTTTAATGAATGAAAATTTTTTTCCTTCAAAGGAAAACGTGGAAGTTTTTTTTTTTTAATAGGAAGTTAACAAAAGCAGTTGCTAATCAAAATAATATACACATGCACATTCCTGTTCATTAAAAAAAAAACTAAATAAAAAATTTAAATCCTTTGAAATGAACTTGAAATTCAAAATAGTTTTAAATTCAAACTTATATTTTTAAATTATTCTGCAAAATTTAAAATGAATTATTTTATCTAACAAACGATAAACTTTTTTTTTATTATTTGTGCTTTTTATTCAATCTAAAATTAACCAAATATCCACACTTTCCTTTCCTAGCCATATTTTATAGTATTTTTCCGTTTCATTAATTGAAAGTGAAAAATTTTTAATTGCTCTGTGACATTACTAACAACGATGAAATTCAGCAATTATAATTATAATTTTGTCAAAGTTAAAAATTTTTAAATTAATTCATGGCGCTATAGTATGTTTACTGTTTACATCGTTATTGATTTTACAAATTAAAAAAAAAAAGTAAAATTTGTGCTAATTGTTAATTGGTTAGCATTTCAGATCAATGTGAAACAATAGTTGAAAATAGTGGGAATTCTGAAAGTGAATTAAAAAAAAAAACTGTCATTGAGCGATTTTCCTGTCTGTGGGAACAATGGCGCCTTCTCTCTTTGCTGTAGATCCAGTTCGTAGAGTCTTTCCCGCCTCTGATACTGGTGTGAAAACGATATTGTTCTTCTTTGTTTTGTATACAAGGTCCTTTTCCTTGGATGTGTGTTACGAATATCCAACCGGACCGTTGAGCTTCTTCGTAGAGATGAATGTTCCACCTAGTGGAGTTTCTTCGTCTGATTTTCTGAATATTTACTGGTACGGTTCTGCGTACGTGTAATGCAGGAGACTTCCATGTAGAGTTTATTGCTTCCACACACTTGGGTGATTACATCTTTATTTGGGTAGAATAATAAACAATAAAACGGGTTAGAAATACGAATACAATAAATCCATAGTAGGGGGAGTCGAACGTCGATTCCTGTCGTAAGTTGGATGAACTGTTGAGAGAGCTGTCAAGTGAACAGTCACAAAAAGAGTTCCACGAAAGTGAACAATGTTCTAGAGTTCCAATCCACTGTTTATAAACGCCTGAATCTGTTGTCGTAGGCCATTTAGATCGGGACACATCGTCCTTGACCATATGGCGGGTGATCATAAAGTCGGCATTGTGGCGCCTGGTATCCTTGACAGGAGCCCATCATAACTCCGACATTGTGGCACCAATATGACTCTTGTGATCTAGCTTCGCTATTTAGCGACATAGGCATTATGTCGTCAGCATTTGGAGTTTACGTTAAATTAATTATTCAATTATTTAACCATGAAACGATTCATAAGTTGCAATAACCAAAATTCTAAACTTAGTTAGAAGAATTTTTGCAAATCAAACAAAAAATATTCAATGATTGATATTTAGGCATTAATTGGTTTGCATTCCGGATTTATGCAAAAACATAAATTTGAAGTGATCGGAATTCCGGACCAAGGTTTGGAAATTCATTCAGTTGTGCTATGAATCTTTTCATGGTTGATTAATCGGTTAATTTGAGCATGCTACAAGTGAAACTGATACTATTGACGGCCCAAGGATGCTATCATTATATAAGAATATGTTATATGCGAATGTTTGGAAAATGGTGACACGAATACTATTGCTAACAATGCTTTTTGCTGAGACATCAATTATTTCATAGTGTTACCAAATGACTTCAAAACCAAAAATGGTTTGTAATGTGGTTCACGGTTGGTCTGGGCGGTTAGCTACATATTTGTTGACGAGGTGACGAGTGAAGGAAGTGTGTTGTTTGAAGAGGTTGCGGTGGCTGGTGGGGTTTGAGAATTTGTCAGCTAGGATTGCGAGAATAGCGGATAGAGTATGTGACTTTTAGCACTAGAGAGAGACGGTATTTATTGCTAGAATGTTTTGTTGAACCATTTTTATGTGCGGTAGACAAATTCGAATATGGCAGTATTCCCAGGTTTACAGTTTATTTTTTTCTTTTTTTAATTTTATTGACCAAGTATTTTAAAATAATGGTTTTCATTTGGATGGATAGAGATATCCAGGGTTTTCCCGGAATGGCATTCGCGTAATGCGAAATGTTACGCTGAAATGTGGGTGTGTTTTAAATATAATGTTTATAACAGTCAAAAAATTACAGACAGAATGCGAGATTGCAACGTTGATAGCTCAGCGGAATCACCAACGAGCAATACAACGTATGATGTTGATACATTTTACGAAATGAAACAACAATTGCTAGAAGATCGTACTGAATCGAAAGCTATCGAAATTTTACATAAGCTGCTTTGTAGTGATATGCTACATATTGATTGGTATGTTTCCGATACTTAATTTTTTTCTCTTAATTAGATTTTTGTGGAAAATTAAGTGTTTTACATTTACTATGGTTTACTTACGGTTACAGTAGTATTGTTCAGATTGTTGTAGGTATCCATACTGCCTCATCGGTTATTATAGCTAAGTAAAATAAGTTCTAATAATAGTTGTCGAAATGATCATGAAATGCTTCCCTGATTGTAACACCTAAAAAAAATGGTTGCTCACCTAAATTCATTAATCTTCGCATTGGATTTGGATGATATAGTGCCTAAGTCATTACTTTGTAATCTTAAAATATTTAATTTTTAGGGATGCATTTCCAGATTTGAAGGATTTAATCATTTGTATTCTTGAAACCATTGGTATAGTTTCTTTAACTGAGAAGCATCAGATCTTGGTTTTGAATGGAATAAATAATAGCCATCCAAGAGTTGTCGATATGCTTGCTAATTATTACATGCGGCATATCGATGAAGTCTATGAAATGCTTACCAATTCACATATTGCTGTGACGATCGCATTTGCTCGACGAATTTGTGATTTCGATTGTGCTGGATCGATTGCTGTTGTATGTTTACTTTTGTCTTTTCTTTTCCTTCAAATATAATCTTAATGATATTTTTCTGAAGCCATTTTGTTTGTGGAATATTAAAGCATCGATTGCATATTCCAAAACTTGTGGTCTGAAATTTTTTTCAATAGTTAGAGTCGGAAACAACATATGGTTGGGGTGTTTAGGCTTTTTTTAAGGTAATTCAACATACATTTTGTTTTTTGCTACGTTAGTATTAATTTACCTAATTATTCGTTTACTCAAAGCTCAAATTCACTTACAATAGAGCATTTTCTTGTTCTACTGTACATTTTAATGACAGTCGACTATTCTTTAAAATCAGCTTAAGCTGTTGTTTGCATGGTGTTGGAAACTGTTATATGAGGAACTTTAAATGAGGAGCTGTATGATTCAAGTTGATTGGTTTGATCAGGCATATCGGATGTTCTGTTAAAAGTGTTAAAAATGCACTTTTATACAAGACGATCTTTCAGCTATTGACACGTTTTGCTTCACTAAAGTTGGTACAAAATGAACTACTGAATCAACTAAATTTAAATGCTCCTGAAGTTCGGTTCCGAGTGCATCAGGTTTGTCTTTTTGTAACTTTGGAATATTTACAGAACTATATTGTAAAGCTTTCATTAATCCACGCAAAATATCGACTCCAAAGCCAAGAGAAGTCGATTAATCTTACCATTAGTAACTGTATTATACCATAGTCTTAATCTGAATGAGCACATTTTATACGTGCAGATGAAAGCTCCATTGTTTGCAAAACTTCATCTTGTTTCATCATTTTACGTGACAAAAAGCACAAATGGTGAAAAACCAAGGGCTTTATGAGATATTAGTTTGTATTGATGACTAATAGAAGTGCATCAAATATTCGAGCTTTTTCTTCTTATGATTTTTTCACTTGTTTTACACTTTCATTTAGGTAACAACTTTGGTAATGAAGGAAAGGGATGATTTGAATGAAGTCGGAGATTTGGTCAGTCGTTTAGCGGATGAGCTTGAATCTACTGATATTTTAATTCAAATCAATGCTGTGGAAATGTTCGCTGATGGTGCTTCTCAGTTAGTTTTGCATCTGCCAAGGAGAAACGTGAACTTAAGACTACGAAAACCTTCAAATCATTCTTGTTGTCTCTATCGCATATGAATAAGGAATTTTTTGTCTTCTTAGTTATGCAAAATACATTATGCATTTAAATTTGAATGACCGGACATGTCTCCATGAGCTTGCATTTGCTATAAAAAATACGTTTGGTGAGAGCAACCGTTGTAGTTTGCAAATCTATAAGTTTTTTTTTTGGTATTGTGTCTAATTATATCTTATTAGAAAGGATAGTTTAGCACACGCAGTTCCTTAAATTTTCGATTTAATACAAAAATTCTTAGTTCGAAAAAAATGCTTGGGTTACATTTAGTCGTTTATGTCTTCATTATCATCATCTGATTATTACCTTCTTATTTTCTTTGTCAGGCGGCCTTCGTATTTATATTTTAAGTATACTAAACTAATATTTACCTTCAGGAAAGCATCTACTGCAAAATATTTGTTGTCAAAAGGAATCGTTGACCGTCTCAACAGATTATTTGTTCAGTGTACGGAAGAGCCGGATGCTGGTTTTCTCTATCCCGGTATGCACAATACTAAAGTTTAAATATTTTGATATGAATTATACTCGACTTGGGATAGAGTCCAGAAACGTTCGACATTTGGTCGTTTATGTCTTCATTATCATCATCTGATTATCTTCCCTTGCAGCTCTCATCAAGTTTTTTGGACATTTTTCTGCTGCAAATGTAGAATGCTTATCTCGATTTCCGAAATTTCTGGATTCATTATTTGATTTAACTTATCACTTTGACCGCCTGGATGCTTCATTACGTCTTCTTGCTTTTGATACGCTTGCTGCTGTGGGATCAACGAATACTGCGAAAAAATTTCTGGATGGAAACCATACTGATTGTAAATTTCTGTTGATTTTTTGTTTTACAGTATTTTTTTGTTAATTCTTTTTGGACCGAAAATCGAACAGCTAAATCATGTTTTAACATAAGTTATACAGCTTATTGCTGAAATTCTCATTGAGATATATCAGATTTTTAAATTTTATTTTTTTTTGTAGCACAGTTTGATATGAGGAGAGCAATGAATGCATTTGGTGTGGCTGTTGCAAGCGGACCACTGGATTTACGAGTACGACATATCAGTGCTCTATCAATGATGTTCGAAAATAAAAATGATGTTGAGGTAATTATGCTTGTATATATTAGGATATTCAGTAATTGAATTTCAATGGAAAATGGGTTTCACTGTGAAATTTTTTCAATTTGAAATTTTATCATTTGCATTTTTGTCGTAGAGACTTCGATGAAGACTGCTATCATTGGTTCTGTGTAGAAAAATCGCCTTTGGCCTTGAATTTAATCAATTTTAATTTTTCGTTTACATCTTTAAAAAGTTAGTGATTCTTAGGAATTCTTAAATCAATTATCGGTTGTTCATATCGCTGATGAGTTTTATTCTACAGCTTTCAATATTTTATAGATTTTTGCACTTTATATAGCGATAATCCTGTGTTTTACTCAATGATTCAAGCGGGTACACTAAAACTGAAATGAGAATTCGTATTGAGGATGCATTCAGTAATTCAAAGGAATTATCTATGTTTACAGGACCCTGAGGTAGGTGCAATTGCGCAGAAGTGGTTTAATTGGCTTGGTGAAGCGTTCCCGTCAGTTGTAATTTCTTACTTGAGTAAACCGTTTGATGATATTCGAATATCATCGCTTCGATTACTTTTATCACTTTTTGATTATAACTGGGCAATTCGCATATTCTGCATGGCTCCCGGGTTTGTATTTTATTAACATTGAATAAGTATGAGAATTGATGACGTTTATGATTAGGTAGGTTTCATGAATTAATTTCTTCCATTTAATAAATTACTTAATTTGCCTATTCTTGTAGCATAGTTGTTTTTCAATAAAATCCAGTGTGCCCAAGATATGATGATGCTTCATTTTATTTAAACCAAAATTATCTTATTGACATCCAGAGAATATAGAAATATTATCTTTGATCGGAGAAAAGAGCCTAGAGTTGCTAACAGTTTCCTGAATTCAATGCTGGCATTCCATGATCTTTGCGGAAAATTTAGGATTCAAAGTAATGAGCTTGAATTTTCTGGGTGCATCTCATGACAACATATTTTTTCAGCTTCCTGGTATCCATATTAAATCGCAGTACTGAGGGAAATGCTGAGCGTAAGCAGTGTAAATATGATGTCATTTGCAAACTTATTGATAGTGGGGATTCCGCTATTCCAGCAGAGGATATGATTAGGCTGAAAATGTACCGCCGTGAGGGAGCATTTTTTGTTGAGAGAATTCCTCAGGTTGATATGGAAAATGATTAACTTTAAGATCGCTTACTTACGTTTTCTTCCGGCAGTATTGCAAAGTGATTAGTGGTAGCTTT
Source organism: Madathamugadia hiepei (assembly GCA_013365335.1). NCBI lineage: Eukaryota > Metazoa > Nematoda > Chromadorea > Rhabditida > Onchocercidae > Madathamugadia > Madathamugadia hiepei. Next base: position 8,573 of record JABVXS010000843.1, on the reverse strand, counting down.
ATTTATATTTTTTTCACTGTTATTTCTATTGCAAATTATTTTTAGTTTTTGTTGCAACTATTTTTTAAAGGCATTGTTTCAGTTAATTTTAACTTCGTTGATTGTGCTGAATTTTGTATTTACAATACAACTTGAAGCATTCCAGTGATTCCTTTTTGTTTCTTTGAAATTGTTATGCTCAGAAGTATTATTTATTTTCCATACTTAAACTGGTTGTACAGTGATTCTAGAACGCCTTGAAAATCTTACAGGAATCTAAGACTTCACCTGGATTTCTCGCATTTCTTTGAAGTTTTCAGCTTTATCTTTTGAAATGTTCAGGGTGATTAGTTAATATTTGTTTGTACAATTTCAGTTCCTCAGTATTGTTAAGGGAAATATTGTTGAACAAAAAAGATTTTATTTCAAATGCACTTTATATTTTTTTCTTTCAGACTTTTTGTTATTTCTACTTCTACTTGTTGATATTACATCAGGAAGAGCTGAGTCAATGATAATTATTCTAATAATAAATTATTTACAAAATTATGTTTGTTTCATACGTTGAAGTACCAAGAATACATTTCTTCTGAATACATGATTATCGTTGAAAAAATTTGTCTTTAAGCTTTGAAATAACGTTCCTTGCATTTACCCAGCTACCTGGATTAATTATTTATCTTTTTGAAGTAATAGGAAGAGGGAAGTTTATTCAAATATCATTAAATAAACCTTCGTTGACATACTTTCCGATAGTAATATTTTCATTAAATAATATTGCAACGAGTAATTAATTAACTGAAGAAGCATTATCTGTTTGTGGAGCAGTGAGTTGAAACAGCTATTGTCTTCCCAAATGACAAATTTTTGAACAGAATTTTCCGGAACAATTAGAAATAATGTATAGAGCAATGTGGCAAGATAACGGTTAGTTTCTTTTGAATTTTCTTAATTAATTGATTATGTGGGATAAGTTGTATTATTTTCGGTGACATACTTTTCGATAGTAATATTTTCATTAAATAATGTTGATTGCCACGAAACAATTGTTGGTGGTGAGTTTTATTTTGTAATTAAATGAAAGGATGTCGTTTTTCTTTTATTTTCTAATTTAGTACGTTTTTTCAATCCTATTTTTGGAAAATTGTCGCTGTTGTTAGATGAATTGCCAACAACAGATGTTGATCATTAGTGAGGATGGGGGTAGGTATTAGTGTAGTGATGACTGTGATGGTAGTGCTGTTGATTATGATGAATTATGGTGGTAGTAAATGTTGTTACTTATTACCATCATTGTCATTAGCAGAACTACCATACAACCACTGCCACCGTCATCATCTTCAACATCGGCAATACCACCATCATCGTTATCATCATCAGCAATAGTACCATCAATGGTTGTGAGTAAAGAGGAAAATGATGATATGTATACTTTATTTGTACAGGCAAAGTGTGTTGAACGGATGTTGTTGACGTTGATGTTGTTGACGATGATGATGGTGGTGGTGATGATGGTGGTGGTGACACATTGTGTGGTAGTGCAATAATAGCAAGTGCAATCAGTGTATGTGTGTGTATGTGTGTGTGTGTGTGTGCATCTGTTTGTGTCTGTGTGTGTAGTAAATTCTCTTATTTGTTCAGCAATGAGAAGGATAAGAGAGATTGTTAGTTGAAAGGAGAGAGAAAGATAGTGAGGAGAAAAGGGAGGGTAATGTTCTGATGAAATTTGGTAAATGTGAATGTTTAATATGTCTCAAACTCTCCTATCCCACCAACACTATTCTATCGTATTGATTGCTAGGCATTTGTTTGTTGTGTGGGCTCTGTGATCATTTGGTGTGTTGTTTACTTGCACTGCAGTTGAAATGAGTATTTGTCGTTTCATTTCAATCATTTAGCATTGCATCAATCAGTGTAACTACAGTAGCAGTAGTTAGTAGTACTTGAAGTTATTGCTGTAGTAGTAAAAATTATTGCAGTAGTAGTTGTAGTAGCAATAATAGTTGTAGTAGTAAAAGTATTTGCAGTAGTAGTTGTTGTAGTAGTAATTTTTTTAGTTGTTACAAGAGTAGTTATAGTTGTTTGTAATAGTAGTAAACTTTGTTTCTTTATTTTTCACGTTTAATAATTCAATAATTTTTCAAAATTTATATTTTGAAATTTTGCAACTATATAGGAGGAGGAATAAAGAGATGAAGAAAATGTTGTTGAAAACACCAAAGGAAAATTTAATGTGGTTGATTGAATAGCTCTATTGGAGGATTAAAGGTTGGAATATGTTGACAAGTTGATCTTTAGTGTATTATGAATTATTGCTTTATGGAAAATTAATGTTTACATTTTATGGTGAAAATAATTGGTGATACTTTTTCTTAGTTAAATGGTTAATTTAATTCATTGATTCACCAACTTCCAACTATTCATTCATTCTTATAATACATTCATTGAAACTGTGTTCAAATATTTTGATACATACGTTTTTTTCGATCTTTTAAAAAGAAAAAATTTTTTTAAATTTAATTTTAGTACTTCTGTGGAAGTAAACAATAGTGATGAACGGTATTTGTGGTCGTATGGTGATTGGATCAAAAGAAATCAAACAAGAAGAGATGGAAGATAAATCAAAGACAGATAGACGATTAACACTGAAACGAGCGATTGATGAAGTTGCTGGACAAATTAATTGTGACGAACAGCTTAAACGTTAGTTAACTTGTTTTCTTCTGTTCTAAAATACAAGGAAAATATTTTGGAACTATCTAGGAATCATTCTATTACCGTATACTGTGAGGTATGGGATTCAAACAGCATTCAATTATTTAAGTTTGTATTAATAAACATTGGTGATTCAAATATTATTTAGGTTGTAAAATAAAAGTTGAAAATGGTAATGAAGATTTATCTGATATTTGTGCTAATGGTGTACTGCCAACTATAGAACCATCTACGAGTCATTCTGTTACAGTAAATTGTGAGGTATGAAATATAGTTAGTATTTTTTGTTAATTAAAATATGTAGGGTATTGATTTTGTTTTATATTTCTTTACGGAATGCTTTTAAAAAAATGTTTTTAGAAATAGTAATTAATTTTCGTGAAACTATAATGATCTCATGACTGGTTGAATATAGCGAGTTGAGTAATTAAATTATTCTAGGCGTTTATGTGTCCTTAAAGATGTTTGCGTAATTTTGTAAAATGATCGAATTGATGTTGCTAGGTTAAAATATGTATAGTTTCTTTTCAAAAATAATATTAGTTAATTATAACATATCAAACAGTAGTACCATAGTATTTATAATATATTAAAATCGTAGCGGAATTTGAAAATTTATGGAATGTTACTGAAGAAAATGAGAATGATGTTTGATAAATAAGAGTGCAACGAATCGGTTATAATTAGAAACAAAGAAAGCAAATCCTTTTTATTCTTCAGGATGGAACTTTTTTAACCGAATTCGGTGAGAAGGTTCCAACATCCACTAAGACAACTAATTTAAGACATGTGCTTGTTTTCAAAGGTTTTTTTTTGTTTTCTTATTGAAATTTTGTTTTTTGAATTTTTCAATGTTTATTTGACGTAATGACTAACTAATTATATTTACTTCTGAGTTGTAATGTTGGATTCCAAGTTTAAGCAATGTGATTGATATTACAGGTCCTGAAATGGAATGTTTCATAGATTTAGTTCGACATAATGAGATACTGTGGGATGGTAGCTCAGAAGAATATCATACGCGAACGAATAAAAAGAAACACGCTTGGGAAAATATTGCTGCAACGATGTCAAATGGTTTGAAACAAGTTGATGGTACGCAATTCAGTGTATTTGTTGATCTATTTTTTTCCATTTCCTGTAGCTTCTTCAATTTTGGCTTACATTCCAGTGCCTTCTGCTTATACTTTTTTTTTTGATTTATTTTATTATGCATAAGCGCGGAGAAAAAAGGATGAGTTATTTGGTCTTATGGTGGATGAATAGGTATATTGAATACTTTCAGTAGTTAAAAAATTTTTGGTCAGAAGTTTTGTTAACCGTATAAGTGGTGTGAAATCATAAGTTACTAACTATTTTGCTAATGTTCTCGCAAAAGAAAAATCTTTCATATAAAATTGTATGATCATTGAATGGAAATAATAATTGTAGCAATATGATCGACTGTTGAATTTTTGGGATCCCAGCGGTATATCTCTTCACAGAGTTTTCCTTATTCATTTCATTATGCTGCATGTTATAGAGGAAACATGTCGAAAAATATGGCTTCAACTTCGTCGTTCTTATGCCAATGAGAAACGGCAGCAAAAACAGAATCCAGGTGCACGAACAACGCGAAATTGTAAATATCGAAGATACTTTGATGCAATGAAATTTCTTGACTGTATCATGGAAGAAGAGTTTGCTCGGTATTTTTTCTTGTCGTTGGAAGTTTTGTTTAATAGATTGAAAAATTCTGAAATTTCTATACCGGTGTTTTTTGGGAAAGGAATCTCTGAAATTATTATAGCCCAGCATTATGATGTATCTCTTGAAAATTATATAAAATTCTTGGTATATTTTAGTTTTTCTTATTTGTAGAAAAAAATTCTTTTAAAATTATAAAAAAAACCGTTCTTATTGCAGTTTTTTTTTTTAAAATATCGGAGGAAAATTTGTTCGGTTGATGATGATGCTAGATTTAAAAGTTTAAAGTTCTAAAATGAGCTGTTTATTCATTGTGAGCTTAATTTGACAACCTTTTGAAATGCTGCTGCTTTAAAAAAAAATGGTTCAACTGAATTCGTCTGAAATAGTAATTTATTCTATCGAAACATCAGAAAAATTTTATATTCTTTTTTAATAATTGTTTCAGTACCAGGCTCAAGTAAGGAACTAATTGGGTTTGAGCATCGCAGTTTTAATTAGATACATGGCTAGTCGACAGCTTAATTAATTTTGCATCGAGTGGTAGAGTTGCTTGGATTTTCCTTACATAAATTCGACTTAGTAAATGTTTGCTGCAATTTTTGTAAATGTACGTATCATCCTTGTCTTCAGCGAAAGTTTCTTCATATCAGAACCGGAAGGTGGAAAGTCTTGTAGCAACAGCCCTGCTCCAGAACCAGGGCTTTCAAGGAAAGACATTATTGACATCCGAAAATCCGGAGGTAGTTATTCTAATGCGTTTTCCTTAAGTTTTATGCTTAAATTACTATAGCTGTTCGTTTGATTAATTTTCAGAAGGATTGATTTTTGTCACCGTTTTCATTGTTTTTTTTTAGAATTCCGTAAGGAAGTTTCTGTCGAAAGTGATGTCAATACTTCAAAGATGATTGATACTATTGCTTTACTTGCGCATCAATTGCAAGGTCAGGGAAATGACTCGTCGGTTGAGCTGACAGAACCAACGCAGGTATTGCAACCAGCGCAGCCAGCAAATCAATCAAAAATAAGTGAATTCTCAGTTAGCAATACCGTCGGTATGCCCACTGAACAGCAGTTTTACCAGCAACTGCAAACTTGCTTTTTTATGCTAACATCAGAAAAGCAGACGATTTTACAACGCGACATCATGAAATTTGCATTCCGACGTACAAATCAGCTGATGGATGATATTGGTTTCTAATGTGATTCGTACGGATATCATTAATTCCGGATTCATTATTTAATCCAAGATTGGATTTCATATGGACATTTAATCCTTCCGTGACTTATATCTTTTATCAATCTATCCTTGCTATGTGCTTTTGTAAGTATCTTAGCATTTTGTCTGTCTTCACTAAAATTGCTAGACTGTACTAACCTGAATAGCATCATCTTATAAACAAGGAAAAATGTCAAGAAATGTTATCATGCCAAACCGTTTGTTTGTTTAAAAAAAAAAATGAAAAAAGATGTCGGATTTTATGCCATTGCTCACCATTCAATTTAAATGGTAAATTACTGGATAGAAAAGGAAAAGGAAAACAAACAAACACACATTCCAAGAATTTTAGATATTATTTGCACTTCGTTTTGCAAAATATCTTTCCATTCCTCCATTGTAATTATTTTTCATTATTTCCTTACGGCATTTGCTAATCATTCATTGCTATCAACATTTATTTTTTTCATCCAACACCTATTCAAGAAAATGCTTTATTGATTAATTAGTAACACAATTAAACTAGTACTACTATCATTTCTAATACCAAACTTGACAAGTGTAACTAACTATAACATTCTAAATTTTTCTTTTATGTGTAATTTGTGCGGAACAGTAAAAATTGTTTTTCAAAATCTCAAAAGTTTCATTTCATATTGGTGTTGTAGATGAATTTGAGTTTCGCCATGCGAAACCATTGATTTCATCCATTCAAGGATAAATTCAAGTTTTTATGATAGCTTAAAGCAGTCCAAAGTATTGTTCGAGAGAAATAATTTAGAATTGATGTAAGTAAAAAAAAAAACCTTACTCTATAGTGTTTCAATTCAGGATTTTGAGAAATTTTCAAATTACCAATATAATGAAATTTGTGAATTTTGTTAGCGTTTGTATCCAAGTTTCGAAAATTAATATATGATTTCCAGATTAGCTGTGTAGCAAACCGGATGATTTAGCATAACAAATGTTTATTTCGAAATATAAACAACAAATATCGTAAGCTATATGGAATTATTAAAGCACAAAAATTAACAAAAAAAAAAGGGAGTGCTGTGTGGCAGTAGTTTTGTTAATTTTGCTATGCCATAAAACATTTCAAAAACTTTCCGAAATTCTGAGGATTTTTGATCTCGTAACCGGACGATTTTGAGAGCTTCTAAAATTGCATTCAATTGGTAGAAATTTAAAAAATTCGGTTAAATGTTACGGTAATAGTTATTCCTTCTCCTTCTTCCATGACATTTTTAATACAACTGATGGAATCATTATTAATACTTCGAATGTTTTATGATTCGAAATTAAACAAAAAAAAAATTATTAAAAAAACAAACTCCTGCGCTTAATTAATTAATTTTTTTTGATTCAATTCAAAATTTAAAATGATGCCATCCAACTTTTTAATCATAACTTTGCAACATGCGTACTTTAACATTTAAAACATTTTCGATACTTCCCATGCAACGACCCAAATTAGCAAAAGTTCCATAAAAGGGTTTGATGGATTGAACGTGAAAAAAGTTTTGAAGAACAAATTGATAAAATAAAATAAAAAAGTGAAGTAAAAAAAAAACCAGATTAGTTGTTTTACGGCTCTCTTCTGCCTATTTGTAGCAATAATTTAACGAGAGTGCTTGTATTCTATAAGATAGGTTAATTATCTTGCCTTTAATTACGGATGTCAGAGGGTCATCTACCACTTCCAGCAACCACTTGCGCATCCTAGAGGGTTATCTACTACTTCCAGCAACCACTTGCGCATCCCATAGGGTCATCTACCACTTCCAGCAACCACTTGCGCATCCCAGAGGGTCATCTACCACTTCCATCAACCACTTGCGGCTACTAGAAGGCTTCTGAGTAACACTCATTTCTTAATATTCTCAGCATTGATCATATGAGAAGTGCGACGGTCCTTCAACAGGTGGTTTATCACCAACATTGAAGCGATGCAGCTGAAGCGACAATTGCGTTGGGCAAGGTATGTCGCCGGGATGGAGGGTGATGGTCTTCCCACAATTGCCCAATTTCATGAATTCATTGTTGGATTTCGGGAAAACTGTATCACAACATCAGCCATATAATTAACTGCCACGGAGTGGTCCATTCTAACATACGATCGGGAGACATATGGAAATTAATACTGTCATCACATACAAACACTCATCCTGTCGTCTCCTTTGAAATCACACATGGAAAAAACATGAAAGAGTGAAAACCGGTAGATCACTTATACCGCCTAAGTAGACCTTCAACTGTACCATATTCAAGCATACTTACCTATCTAGCATCGTTACCGAATCTGCGTCAAACTCTGTCTTCAAAATCTTTTTTTATGAAGTTAACTTACAATTTTACCTTTACATTCAAACTAATTTAAAACTAATATAATTAATTTTTTATTACAATCCATTATTGTAATTATTTACAGTGCATCAATATCACCATCTGTATTTTTCATAATCAAAGTTAAAACAAAATGAAAAAGATTTGAAATAAATTATTTTAAAAGTTTAAAATAGGAAATGAAAGGACGGATGAATGAAAAACTGAGATTTACACTACATGCAAGCAAGCAGATAGACGAATTAGCAGAAAGGAATGATTGACTGACTGTCTGGGATGAATTTACCACACACTGCTTGTGAAATTTTTTTTTAGAATTGACTTTTTATCTTTGTTCCTTTCCATTTCTCTCTTTTCCTTTCTCACCCTTTCTTCCTTTTTTTATTTCATTTCTTTCCCTCTTTCAATGTTTTTATTCATCTTTTGTAGCCTGATTTTATGTCAACCGTCCATAGCGATCAAAATTGCTGAAAGCTTGAAAGATCACAGTTCAAAGCTTCCTTGTTTTTTATTTTCAACAGGGTATTTCAGCGAGTTTCCTCGCGTCGACCCTTTTTCACAACTTCTTTCCAGTTTGCTCGGCTTCGAGCAATCTGTTTCCACGTTCTGCCGCATATTTCCTTAAATTGGT
>JABVXS010000842.1:0-22459 GCA_013365335.1 Madathamugadia hiepei | reverse complement strand
GAACTTGAGTGAACTTCGGAAGAATGCACTAAACAGAAAGGTTTGGCGTGAGGTGGTCCATGAGGTAGCAATGAGTCGGACTCGACTGTGCGATTGAACAAGTAGAATAAGTACAAGTACAAGTATACTATGTCAATCTAATCCAAGCCAAACCCCCATTCCTGCGCTATTAAAAGCGTAATTCAAAACCCAAATTCATTCTTGTTCTTGAAGGGGTGTGGTTGGGAGGTCATAGATCGCGTTTCTTATTGGTGATGATGTTCATATAATTTAGTGCTTGTTAGTCTTGAACGTTAAATTGTTTCTTTATCGCGTTAAATAAAAGTTTAATTAACCAAGTTTGAGGTTATCTGCCTAAGCTCAATACAATTCGCTATACACCATGCTACAGACTGTTCACTCTACCACTTTTCAAGACACATACCGGACAGCAACGGTCCTCTACCGAAAGTTCGGACTCAGTGTCACGATTCAATAACTGACGCTGACTTATATTCTACTTGGTAACGTGAACTACCTATACTCAGGCAGTTACTCACAACAAAGGTGATTAACCTGGTCGCGGAAAGAAATACTGAAATCAAACCGAGGACCGATTCAAGCTCAATTCACATTCAATCTCAAAGCAACACACATTACTTTTCGCGACAACAGGGTTCCCATACAAACCGTAGCACTGCTGATTCATTGATGAATCCGCCGTATAATTATTGGTACAACTCCTGCTTTCTTTGACATTGCAATGTTTAACTTTAAACCTTTGCAATATTATGCGCATGGCATTTTTTACTAAATAGCTAAGCTAGATCACAAGAGTCATATTGGCGCCGCAATGTCGGAATTATGATGGGCTCCTGTCAAGGATACTAGGTGCCACAATATCGACTTTGTGATACACTTTTACCCGCTAACTGGTCAAGAAGGATGTGTCGCAATCTGATTGGCCCATGACAACGGATTCATGAGTATATAAACAGATGATTGGAACTCCAGATTTATTGTTGTGACTGGCCACTCAAGAGCTCTCTCGACAGTTCACCCAACATACGACAGCAATCGACGTTCGCAACTTCGATTCCCTCTACTTTAGATTGTCATCACCTTATTTCATACTACTAACCCGTTTTATTGTTTATTATTCTATCCAAATAAAGGTTCAGTTGCCCAAGTGTGTGGAAGCAATTAACTCTACATGGAAGTCACCAGAAGTACTCGTATGCAGAACCGTACCAGTACATATTCAAAAGAATCAGACGAAGAAACTCCGCTAGGTGGAGATCTCTAGGCCACTTTGATTTCACCACAATCCGCAAAGCTGAAGGAGTTGAAAAGAAATGTGGAATATTCGTCTCTACGAAGAAGTTCAACGGTCCGGTTGGATATTCGTAACACACCTCCAAGGAAGACCTTGGATACAAAAAAAGAACAATATCGTTTTCACACCAGTATCAGAGACGACTCAACGAACTGGCCCTACAACAAGAATAGAAGACGCCATTGTTCTCACAGACAGTATGGTACTTGTTTGGCTTTTGTGACACTCCTCAGCAGGCTTTACCATACTGTTCAACAATGATAAAGTCAGATTACCTTATCCTGGCAGCATGAATGAGAACAACCTTCATTCCGCCTTGCTTGGTTCAAATCAGAATGCTGCCATTCTGCTTCTTGAGTTGTTTACGTTATGTTGAATAGCATAGAAACGTAATTCTTCATCTCACCTACGTGTTGTGTGTTCGAGAAAAAGATAGCAAGAAGCTAGATAAGTAGACGCATAGCCATATTTTCAGAATAATCCATGGACAATCTGACTGCAAACAACTTTTACATGAAAACTTCAAAAGCATGAACAATTACCAAAAAACTTAGACGTCCTGCTTCCAACTTTCTTGTTCTTTCACTACAAAACGTACTATGACTCAGTGATAACAGAAGTGTTTCTTTTCCAATCGGTGTTTATGCCTATAATATCTAAAAATTTATTTTTTCGTTATAGTTGTTGCAACCAAAATAAACACAATCACTTACTCATGAGCTTGCACCACAAAAGCAGGAAAACTAGTTGCAACAAGAAGAATCCTTAAATCCTCATCATCAGCTATCACTGGCGGAAAGAATTGTTTGAACCGCATACGAACACTACACATCTCTAGATGAGTGAAAATGTGAAAATTGCAACTCTACATCATAAGCTAATAGGATGCTTTAAAAAAGATAGTAAGTGACAGTAAATATGAATGACTATAGAGTCTTTCCAGTAATTGACTTAAACACTTCTCAACAAGCCTAATTCATACTAATTAATGAAAATTGTGGCAAATAAAGCAGATTGAAAGGCTCATCAAGATATTTCAGGTACAATATCGAAGCAGTTCACGAATTTTTGTCATTTTTGAAAAAAAAAATCAAATGCTGAATGACAATTATGGAATTCAGTCTATCAAATTCGACAATTAACACAAAAGAAAATTTTCCAAATATTCAGTGATGTAGAAGGCGAACATACAAGGTCAAAATGTAGTGTCGCATAGGCTCATAGAACAAGTGTCTCACTGAATCCAAGGCCGGTACAGAGTCTAACCACGGTGAATCATGCTAAAAACAAACTTCACCGTATGACTGGAATAAAGTAGAAATTAATAACTGCCTAATAAATTTTTTGGAAAGGAATCAACTTGTTAGTATCGGAAGCTGAAAATGGCCGTGCGGGAAGTTCGACCAAAGTTATAGCTTATTCGGAACTACATTTGCAAAAGAATTATACAAAAATGCATTTCCGGTCTGATTTGCTCTCCAACTTTTACGCTACCAATAACAAATGTTTCAAAGGTTAGCGTAGTTTGTGGTAAAATAGCAACATACCTCAAACAAGGAGATGGTGACAACAGATAGCAGGAGCCAAAACAACAGCAGTGAAAAGAATATTTTGACAATCGATGTAGTCATTGAAGTCAAAGGACGTCCCGAGGTAATTCCAAACTTCTCCTTATTCGTTAAAGCTTGGGAACTGGTAGTAGGCTTAGGATAATGTTTTAATTTTTCGAGACGTCTGTGTCTACTTGAACTGCATTCAAAACTATCTATTTTCGCCGCCATTTCCGACTCAAGGATCGCAGAGCATCCAGTAACGGGATTTTCAATAGGCGCGCTGGCGTTTAATGGCTTCACCGCATCTAACATCTGCTCAAATGAGTCTTTGACTGGCGACTGCATTACAGGATCGGAGTCACCAAACTGTAAATTAACATAAGGTAAAGAAATATTTAACCAAAAAATCCTTAAAAGCAGTTAAGCACTTCTTCATTTGTAGATGATTGCATTAATCACCAGATAATTCATAGGATTTATAAATTTTTTTGACATGTAAATTTAATATAGTCTACAATAATGAGAACCATAAAGACGCCACAATTTTTTTACCCAGAAATCTACAAATGTTGTTACTTTTGGGAACAATCTTACCCTGTAAAGACCCTAACTGAAGGACTCCAAAATCCAACAGTTTTTATCAACACTAATGTTATTTACATAGAATGGTAACAAAAAGTAAAGGAAATGAATACACTGAAAACAACACAACACATGCATTGCTTTATCTGTCGCTTTTTGACAACTTTGTATAATTATTTCTACACGGCAAATTAAAAAGTCCACGAACCTCCGAAAACTTTCACCTTCTTCAGTTCCACTTCAGAAATGGATGAAAGATGTTTTATATCATAGAACTTTAACTAATTACACCCTCGTGAACAAAACTGTGGCGTATGACGAAGAATGATTAGTCCAGGTACCAATACAAACACAAGTTGGGTGACGATAAGCATAAACTTGGTAGTTAATGCACAAAGCTATTTATCAAAAGAAGCATTATCTAAATATCATGTGAGCATTGGTTTTAGCATACCGTCTCTGAAGATAACAGTTCTTTTCGCACAAGATGTATAGTAAATGTTGTCTGAAATAAAACAACCAAAATTGAAGTATTTTATGTAAGGCAAGTTTCGAAATGCAATTATTTGAAGCTCAAAGTTAAGATATGATTAAGATTAGCTTGCACCCACGTCCGAATAAATGACCAGTCTCACTGCAGTCTTTACAGCACTGAAAACAGAAGACGACCTTTATCACCAAAACTAGATGGCGTTCTTATCCTATTCCAAGAAACACCATACTTTCATATCTAATCAAAAAAAATACTGAAAACACATTTAGTTTAAATCTTCAATCAGTTACACTTTCCTAACCAATTCCTAGATAAGGTCCCAAATATTTGAAAGGAATAATCAAAGCATGTGCAAAAAGAACTGAATTCATAACAGATAGCTGTCTTCTAAAACTTGTATGAGAAAACATGAACTATTAATTCTATGGAAGACACAGAAAAATTCGACGAAACTTTCAATGTTAACTATAGGCAGAATGGTGAGAGCGCGGAATTTATAAGAACAAGTTACTAAAGTAAAAGTAAGTATTATCTACTGTCAATTTAACAACGTGCCACTTGACTTGACCTACCGTATTTTCGGAACATGAGGAAGTGACAGTGATCGAAGCTACAGCCACTGGCAAATTGATTTCACTCATCACAGCATTATTTGAAGCTATTTTAATTGCATTTTCTTCCTCTTCATTTTCCGGTATCACTAAAATCTCTTTATATAAATCTTCTTCCATAAATATCTACAAAGATTAATGGAGTTAAATGGTTCCTCATTCGCTTTTAATCATGACATGACTTGAAAACTAAGGTTTAGAGAAGAAATGGAAAAGGCCCATGACAATGCTGCTAGAAATTCATGTGTTTATTGACTGCACCGAAAATAATCTGAGCTGATTGACCCTATTTCGGACATGAAATATGAGTCCCACATGTTATTTACCTTCGAAGGATTTCTCACTATTGTGGACAACTGATTTACACTTATCACCGGTTTTGCAGATATGTTGTCGCGGTGCCTGACGTAGCAGTGGATATCTGGCAAATTTTGGTTGAGACCCATGACGTTTGCCAGGTTCTAGTTCAATTTCGTGGAGAACTCTTGATGTCGGAAAATGAAATGATGAACCACGGGTCAATAAGGGTATACGAGGCCTATAAGCAATATTTCAGTCCATTCACCATCACCTTTTTAAGCGATCAGTACAGAAATGTTTGACTTTACTACTGTCAAAGACTTGCAGAATACTCATCACTATTTAATTTTTTTTTCAAACTGACTTTGAAAATTTTGGTTTAATATGCTTGGTGTCATTTTCGGTGAAAAAAGCTTGGTGAGACAAAATATGACGCCAAAGATGTTTCGCAAATGCTGCTGATGGACAATGGAATTTCAGTAAATTTGCTGTTTTATAAGGCCTGATAAATCCCTGAAAATAAAAACAAAAAATGATTCTTAATGTTTGGTGCATTTGGTATAATAGCATTATTATTGGCCGTAAAAATCCTCGACATGTAGCTAACCAAACAATGAAAATCAAACTAAAAATATTAAAACAGCAAATTCCAACAAAAGATAGAAATGAAAATTTCAAACTAACATTTCTTACATTAAAATTGTATTTCAATGTTCCCGTTGTATGACGATAGGAGTGAACTGAATTGCTGCACGACATGAACTTAAATAGAATTTATAAAAATTAGAATATACTCATCACTATTTAATTTTTAATTTACCGCACTTTAAAAAAAAGAACTGAAATGAAACAACTTATCTCCCTTACCTATTTGTGGAAACTTTAACAAAACGTACTTCAGTGTTATCAGAGGATGATGAGTATGGCGATACGTAAGATGAAACCGGTGTTATCATAACATCTTTCCCAAGATAATCCACCTTTTCTAGTTCATTCCTAAAAATGATTCTTACATTCACTTTAAATGCAACCAGATAAAATATGAAAAAAATCCTACAAATACGGATACTTCCACCTTACGGTACGGAAAATCACAAATATACATCACTTGTTAGTTTCTCATTCAGAGTAAAAATTAATAAACAATTCTGATCAATAATACCCTCATTGACAAAATTCGCACTTTTTTGTAGATCATGAATCAAACACTGAATCGAAATATAGTCAAGTCCGATTCTGATAATTGAAATCAGAAAAAATAAATAAGAATGCAAATTAACTCGATTCCCCCTCAGTTTCCACAACCTTGTCAACCAATATGTTGGTCATAGGTAGCTTATTATCAAGATAAAACAAACCATGTGATCTGATGGATCATCCGACTGATATGGTAAATATAGATACCGCGATGTGTAACTCCGATATACATTGTCTGCTTTTGTTTATTCTAAAACAACTCGATACTTCAACAGAAACAATCATCTGTAAGAGAAAATCAAATGCAAAATTAACAAACTTTAAAACTTTGACCAACATTTAAGAAATGATAATAGCTACGTTGAAACATTTACCATGACAGTGTATGGGTCAAATCCATAAGTGTCTAAATTGGATGCTCGCTTCAAAAATTCCATTTCCGCTTCCGCTGCAGTGAGTCCTCTACATAAAAAAAAACAGACTGTAAACCTGGCATAAAAAGAATTGACAATAAAATGAAACCTACAGTGTAATATTCAATTAAACATTTCAATTCAAAACTTTATCTATTGTTAGTGAGAACTATCTAAGCTGAGATGCGGAACAACAAAAACTAAAAACTCACAATAAATTTAGAGAAAACAAACTTGAGCAATTTGTGGGATTCCGCGATCTTCTCCTCGAGTTTTTCAGTTTGTTTTAAAAGTAACTTGTACTCAGCGACGTAGTTTTCTGGTCTCTTTTCTAAATCATAATCACCGATCGTGGCTAAAAAAATGCAAAAATCAAAATAAGGAGAACTGTTTCATCTGATAAACAGATGCTAAAATCATACCACGTCAAAAATGCACATTAAATTAAAAATCACAACAAACAAACATTGCAAAATCAGCGCGCCCAGTACAGCTGCTTCATTCTGGGGACAATACAAGCGCCCATGGAGGAGGTCTCTTTGCAACTGCACAAATAACATATACCTTTAGAAATAGGATTATTATAAAATGGATAAATATTCATCCAAATTTATTTTTGAAAAATTCCAATATTAATATTTAAAAAAAAGAGATAACTAAAAAGAGAATTGAAATTGGACCACAAGGATATCGAATTAAAAATTGCATGATTAAAGATTCACGAAAATCTGACAGTTTTTTGAAAAGAAAGAAAGGTTGTTTTCTTTTGGTAAAGCATGCATTACTATGACTAAAACAGATAAACATAGAAATCTTATTAAAAAAGGCGCCTAAATAATGATTAAACAGGCCTGCCATAAATCGAATATCATAAAAATATATTTTTTACAGAAGTTTTTGCAACTTACCGAGTTATCTCTTCTTTCAAGACACTGACATCAGATGGATAAAACCTGACGCGAAATCGTAAAGCCACATTAGGGCCTTAAAAGTTTTTAGATTAGATTTTATAAAACTTTCTAAACAAAATGTAAGCAATCAACTATGGCATGTTTTAGTTCATTATCTCCATCACTGTTTTTTCTTTGAATGAGATATAATCGTTACGACAAAAAGAACACAACATTACCTCGGACCTGCTTGTATATCTGTTTGTTGAGATCGATCCAGTACTGAAACAAATAAATCACTGCTAAAAAATAATACAAAGAAGTATTGGTAAGAAATAAAAGGAATCCAAAAATTCGCAGAAATTTGGAATTCTTGAAATTTTCAAACATAATGTCTAAAAAAACTAATCAGTTTAGTCAATGAGCTGACGTACCCTGTCCTTACTGCAGTCCTGATACCGCAGTCCAAAGTAATCCTTTTCAACGATATTCAAACATTCGAATACGTAGTCCAGTATGGCTTGGGCGTTCGATGTTTTCTGAAACATAATGTATATTCCTTCTGAAACTGAAAAACCGGAAGGATGAAATACGAAAATTTTTTTATTAACTTGAACTAGTAAATTTACGAAAATCTTACTAAGACAAGTATCAGGAATGGAAATCAAGAATTCGATGCAGCAATTATCTTGGAAGCTAAAATTTATTAGCAAAAAATACTAAAGCTTAGAGAAAAACTGCTATTTGAGACTGTCCAACACTCACAAAGTCAAATCACCTTTTTTTCAACATGATATCACTGCCAAATATTACAAGCTAATAAACCTTAAATTCTTGACAGATCGTTTCGTTATCGTCTAACAGTTGCACCGTAGTTTTGTAACCTCGGACTGAGATGAGACTGGTGCGGGCACTAATGCGACCTATCAGTGATCTCGGTATCACGGCTGATTCGTTCGCTGGCATCTTACTCGCCGTGCTGCTTTGCTCGTATTCCGATGTCCCCTTTCACATTTAGCACAACGGGCAACGCAACCTTGGTGACATTATTATCAATAAGTTACTAAAGAAACTGAAGTAAGAACAAACGCCAAAATTTTTTATATACCCTACAGCTGTTCAGCATTTCAAATTCTTTTAAAGAGGAACAAATGAAATATGACTGGTCTGGATGACGGAATGGTTTAGCAGGTCGTAAGTAATAATGCAATAATACCAATACTAACGGTAAGGAAAGAGATATTGCTGACAATTCGATCATATGAAAAAAACAAAAATAATACAAAAAAAGGAAAACTCAGCATCGATTTGATTTAAAGAAATAAAACTGACACAATAAGAGAAGTAAGAAAAGAACATATGCCGAAGTGGAAATGGAAGCAAGAAGTGTGAAACGGAGAACCTAACGTTATTCACAAATTTTTCTTTTTTTCAAATATCTCAGGATGCAATATATCGAATGATAACAACATTCCACCGTGAATCATGCCCGTAGTAGAATGAAGACAAAGTTTTGTTACCAACAACATTGTTTTCCGGAAATTAATTTGCATTTCAACATTTAAAATAGATTTCATAGAATTCCAGGCATTGTCATGAACGAGATGAACGTTATCATTATCACACACTGATAAAACCAACCATCAACAGCCACCGAACCATTCTTCCACGTGAAACAGATTTGCAAAAAAGTGAATCTGTATCAAAACACGGTAAACACTTCTCCGGGAAACCCGTAGAAGAGAGTAATAAAGTGATATGGTAAATCAGTTCAGCAGAACTATGAAAACAACATTAGAATGAGCAGAACGTAACACTGAAAACGAGAGAGAAAATAGAAAAAAATTGAGACGGAAGGAGTAGAAAAATCGATTCAATGCATTCGAAAGCAGGACAAGCACCATGAGTAGCAGCACCACACACTTGCACTTTAACGGCACCCATCCGTTCATGTATTCCTCTCTTTCCCAGTGAATGTTTGTGGTGTGGACAGTCCCACTGCCGTCGTTCCTCACCAAGCATCATCATTTCAATGTCTCACCTCGCCGAAAGTGAAAAACTTCTGCAATTACATCATTTACGGTAGGAGAACGATAAAGACTTGAGATAACTCCTCATTTTTATTGGCAAAGAGTCACAGAAACTGAAAACTTTCCGGACACTGAGCAAAAGTCGTCCTCCTCATTTGATTATCATGAAATCATTGCTGGCAACACCACAATTGTCACTTTTCCTGCAAACTTCCCATTCATTTGTGCATCCAAGGCATTCTCACTACTGCGTTGAGTAAAAACACAAACACTACCACCACTATCGGATATCTTTTGGAAAAAATCTAGAAGTGGAACTGCTTATTCTGTAAACAATTTCACCATTTATATTGAATCTCCCGGATTTCAGCTATGGGAAAACACCGCTACATTCTCATGCTTCTCTCGATCACAAACATAAGGTTATAAAAATGTGAACAACTTTTTCATCACTGAAAACAAACATTCCGAAGTGTATCTTCCAATTTTTAGCTCTCATCTTTCTTTGACTTTTGCAATTTTCCCTAACTCAAGCGAGAAACGCCCACGAACAATCAAGTTGGACGCAGTTCCAGGATAACGCGCATCCCTACTTAACTTCTTACTGTATTACACGAACAATGATCATATGAATGTTTTTTTTTATTGAAGGAAAACGTTTAGTATACAACGAGTTCCAACAACCTTAGTTTCTTGGAAAATAACAGAAATGTCTTCAGGCTTTTCCGATCTAAACCACGTTTTCCTTCAATAAAAACATTCATGGGTTACCATATATAGGTCACCTTTTCGAAACGTACAACCTGGTTTAGAACCGTCAACAGATGTTGTGAAATAAATATATAAAGTAGAGAGGAACACGCAAAATAACAGTTGCTTTTCGAGAATTTAACTCGCTAAAGCGATGCAAAATTTCCACATACCAGTACGCTTCTATAAATTTCAACCTGCAGCATTTGGATAACAGCTAGACCATATCACTGCAATCATTGTCTTTTTCAACCAACCCTTTTTACATTGTGCAGTAATTAAAGCAATGCAATATTAAGAAAACAAGGAATTCCATACGCAGAAACTATTTTGTCTCGATTCATAACTAGAATCGGAGTATTTTCCTGCCTAAATTAAAACGATCCAGCGAAGTTTACGGTTTCTTTAACGCATCACTTAATAGATATATTTAACGCCGAATCTACCACTTCTGCAACGTCGCAAACAACCTGTGTTTTTCTAGAAACATGGCTTAGCTTTTGTGAAACATGTGCTCCAGAATCACCATTATAACTTACTTGAGTACAGATCAAATAACAGCAACAGGTAATTTCATTGTCACAAGAACAACAAGCCCGCAGTCTATTCTCACCAGAACTTAAGTTTCACACGCGCAGGCGTTCTGGTAGTTTAACTAAATAGTGTGCAGGCATAGACACACGAAGCTGGAATTAGTCACAACCAATCAAATTCCGCAATGGTTTCACTGCACCTTATTTGTATATTTCCATGATTCCCTTGCCGTCATTTATCTTTCGCCCCGCAAAATATCTTTCAAACATTTTGTTTAGTTCAAGATGAATGCGGTGGAATAATGTTACTGATGGAAAGCGTTTTCAGTTACTACACATACAAACACTCCAGCTGCAAGGAAAAACAGGTCTACCAACCGAACGAAAGTCTTGAATCCAATTTTACCAAATGAAGGAATAAATATGCAGAAACGAAGACAAATCGAATCAGAAAACAAATGGAAAGAAAATGAAAAACAATGGAGGCACAAATAACTGCAATCACATTGGCAATTGAATTCACTCACCTGAGATACCCTAAACAAAATTCACATTGAAATATTAATCTTTTTTCCTATCTCGATTCGGTGAACGAATTCTGCGACAACTTTCCTTGTTGTGAACTTAAAGCTGATTCGAAGTCATCCGGATGAACGGGATCCTAAGGGAAACATTCTGGTGTTTAATTTTCATGATCCTGAAATTTTAACTCTTTCTGATAACAGATAAGGGATTACGAAATTTGACAATGCTCCTCTTATGCAGGGAATACGAAGGGAAGACTACAATGTTGCCGTATGTCCTAACGGACAGTACCCACTGGATATGTGATAGTGAATGCTCCCAGGATATCTTAAATCGAGATTATGACGAAAT
Source organism: Madathamugadia hiepei (assembly GCA_013365335.1). NCBI lineage: Eukaryota > Metazoa > Nematoda > Chromadorea > Rhabditida > Onchocercidae > Madathamugadia > Madathamugadia hiepei. The sequence continues at coordinate 10,916 of JABVXS010000842.1, read as the reverse complement.
GATATAAAACGAGAATGGTGGATAAGAAGGAATGTGTTTCACTGTCCCCCCGACGGCGACAAAAACAAAACAATGGTCTGCGAAAAACAAAACAATGCAGTGCGAATTGTATCGCTGCGAAGTCTTAATCCTTTTTTTGATCGATTTTCAACGTCCGAAACAACACATGTGCGAAAATAAGGGCGTTCGTTCAGAAAATACTATTCACAAGAAAAAAAGCATTCTTCCTAGCATTCCTTTCATATTTTCGTTCACGAACCGGACATGCCCCCATTCTTCTTGTAGATGAGAAGCGACTCGAGCTTTGTGTAATGTCCTAATCGCGTTCAAATGGCGTTCTGATAGAAGCTTCGACTTCCCGCGATACGTGAAGTTCCCCGGCAACATCCGACGCAAACGTGAATAGATTACGTGCAGTACGCAAACGCGCAAAGTTTGCCGGGATAGCAAAGAACATGAGAAAAACTGTAGCAGCGCAATATCTCGAGTAAATTTGAGTGAACAGGTTGGGTTTGGACGGTTTGAGTGATATTTTTGCAAAGATGTTCGGGACATGATCGATTCGATTGATTAATTAGCTCAGAGTAATCCAGGATACCATAGAACAATGGGAAATTGACGGCCGAGTTGACTTTACTTTCGAAATTAGAGTATTTCGAATTAAATTATTGACACTTCTCTGTGACCGAAGAAAGGCATTAACTGTACATTTGTCACATTTGACCCAGAGAGAGTTGAAAGAGGAGGACAACGACATGTATGTGTTGATGGATGTCGGGGTAACTCTGCCATGATTCCTTCCCCTTCTGTTTAACGGAAACACTTTTACTTCGCATAAATTGTTATTGGTTACTGATGGAAGTGTAAGGTCTATCTTATCCTCGGAAAAAGGAAAAGAGATCGGAAAAATTAAAGGGAAGATTGTCTGTGCTGTAGTGGATAATGCATGATTGAAACTGTAATCACATGATGCAGTAAATATCAGGAAACTTGATCAAGTCCTGAGCTAAATTGAACTTAATGAACAAGCATCGCCAACGATTGGAGAAAGATCGACATTTCATTAGAGTGATGGTGACACTTTGATTCATTTAGTTGCTCAAAATTCGGATTTGATATTCCGGGAAAAATATTTGTCCATTGTATCGGAAAATTCAAATGTTCTTCTATCCTGCTATCTCATTATTTCAACACTGTTTTGTCCAATGTCTCTGTACAAGTACATTTCTCCATCACTTTCTCTCACCTTTCCTTTTATCCATCTGCTATACAACAGAATACATATTAGGCTAGTGATTCTTTGCATCCTATCCAAACTAATTTGCGTTGAAAAGGTCATAAATGTAAGCAAAGTTCGTCGGCGACAGCCGTTTCCAGGCATTCTTCGGTTGGGTTCTTTCCAGGTGAACTGCTTTCAGTGGCTGAGTTATTGGATTTTGTCATGTGTTGGATGATGCACACTTTCCATTCTAAATTTACCGTTTGGACAACTGAAGGATGCAAATGTGGTTGACTTGGATTGTCACTGTGTCCTCATATCTCTTCAAACTGCACCTTAGCAAAATAGAAACAGATTTATTAAGCAGTTTGATTCGAAATTTAGTGAATTTGAAGCATCCAAATATTAAATTCAGATATCATCTTTTCTGGCTCAAAATAGTGCCAAGTTGATGTGAGATAGTTTCTGGAAGTGCAATAAAAGTCATTAGTATGGAAAATCACTGTAATTCAATCACCGCACACTATGGAATCGGCTTTTAAAAAGTTTATCCTCCAAACTTTGTGAAATTTTAGCGAACATTTGACGAAGATGCATCGATATAGACATCCAATTCCCAGAAAAGAAAGTTTAAATTAGTATGCGAGCTCTTCTTTCAAGTTGCATCCTCAGTGTAGATAAAAGTCGGCGATTCCCTTGTGCTTACCGTAGAAAAGTCGCCTTCAAAAATTGCATTCTCTCTTATGTCTGACAAGAGATTGCATGTATTTAAGCATCAGAATTAAAATGGAGTGATTCTTAATTTCGCAAGCATAGTTAAATGAGTTAAATTTTAGAAACAAGAATTCGCCGCAACCAATGTTTTCCAATTTTTTACCAGAAATAATTCCTTCTGTTATTTGTAATAAGAACGACACGAAGATAAGAAACCCGGAAATAGACTTCAATCAATTTTTAACGCATTAATTAAAGAAAACATGCTGACCTTTCCTTTCCATTCCACCGCGTGGTAATCAAATAAGACTATAATTCAGTTCTCTCGGACTTTTGGCCTAAATTATACCGTATTCTCTTTGATCCCTTCATTTTAATCTGTCCTCAGGAACGGGTTGTCCACAAAATCTCATTTCCCTTCCCAAACCAGAGTTTTAACCTTCGTTAAACGTTGAGGGATGAAAGTAAGAATCGACGTCTCACTTCCACTCCAATCGTTCTAAATTGAATTATATTCATAAGATACGTTTCACTTTGGTTCTCAGTCTGGAAAACTTTTTTGCTTCTAAATTCAATCTTCTGCTTCCAAGAATGCCCCACCCTCTCACTACTTCTTTGAATTTGTTGGATGAAAAATGTGTCACACCTGGTCTTTACCTTAAGGTTGGGATTGGCCGAAAAATGAGAATTGGAAAAGATGTCAGTTGCAGAAGACGACAATCGAAAGATTAATTTTTAAGCTGGGAGGGATTCCTTCTGAAAGAAATTGAAGGACAAGAATAGTTACAATGAAATGAATGAAAGCGAGCGATGTTCATGTAAGTCATCAGTGAAGTGAGAATCTGATTCCAACAATAGATTTTCTACCCGTTCTCCAGGTGCTCAGTAGTAATTTTTTCACCAGTGGTTACAGAAGTCGCGAATCGTATTGATGCGATAGAATTGATTGAGGCTCATAGCGGGTCACGTGAACAGTATTCAATTCCACCTTGTGGAAAGGTATGTGAAGGGAAAGGATTTATTCAAATTTATGCTTGCCACTGGAAATGATAGCGTTGTGCTGAAGCGATAAATAGCTACATTCAAGAAGAGTTCACCTCACTTCGATAGGTCGTTTCCGAAAACCAATTTTCTAAAGTACCGAAGTAATGCACTTCTCCGGCATATATTTTCACTGAGAACAATTTAAACTAGAAATGTGCATTTCGAATTTTGCTTGTCAATAAATACTTGGTGGCGAAACATAATCTGAATAACTCGTTGTTTGAAGATTGCGTGACAGTCACAGTGCAATGCAAGGGTACTTCCTCTGTAGGATAACAGTGCAAATTAACGCCAAGCTTGTACAGAGCTCGTGAGAAGAAATGTTCCTTCAGCGTATATCGATATCGACATCTTGAACATTTCCGCGAGCCAGCTTCTTCCGCTAATTCAACCTGCCCATGTTGTCACGTACTTTTGCTCAACTAGTACAAAGCATAACTAACATGTTGCAATGTTTCGATCAGTAAATCCATGCATCCCAAAAGGTATCAGTAATAATGTTCGGATTTTTTATTTAATTTTAATGTTATAATAATGGCAATAAAAGTACTAATGACGATAACTTTGCTAATAACGATACCCGAATAAAAGTACTAATGACGATAACTTTGCTAATAACGATACCCGAATAAAAGTACTAATGACAACACCAAATGAAGTTCTCGTTTGACCAATTTTTTAAATTTTACAGAAATCTCAACATGTCCATCATACACAAATCCGAATAGTTTAATTGGAAGGATTGTCTCATCAATCATGGCAGCGGTCATGGCAGCGGTCATGGCAGTGGTCATGGCAGTTAAACTACTTACTTTACTGCAAATTCGTTTCGAAAATTTAACATATATATATATACTTACATACTATACACCTACATATAGTTAACTACGTAATGTGTACGAATATGTGCGTGTACAAAGGAAAGAGAGGGATAAAATATAGACCGTCTCGTATTATAACTCCCTCCCTGTAATATATAAGTCCCGCCTTATGTAATACCTGTATATGTTCTACTAAGCACGATATGCAATATTGTTATTTATGGTTGTTATTTGATATTGTCATCATTTATAATTTGACATCGCAATTCAGAGCAATCCTCATGCAGGTTATTTGTGGTAACAGTTGTATATTCTACTTCCCTGACGGCGCAATAAAAAGAAATCAAACAAGATTCATGATCGATTTCAAGCAGAGATTTCTTTATTCAGGTGACAGATCGAATCACGATTTTCTGATCTTTAGGTAAAACCAAGTAGAGATCGGCCAAGGTATCACTCATATCCAGATCACTACTCGTATCGGACAAATATAATCGAAAACTAGTTGGTGGTCCAGATCGCTGGCTCATCGCAAGCCACATAACTATCACTTCATAACAAGTTGTTCGTGGCGAGATAAACAATGACTTACAGGTGTTCTGCAACGATCACGTTATTTGAAGATTAGTCAGTCGCAGCATAACTTAACTTATCACTTCAGCTATGCCATAGATCGCAGTAAACATTTGCTGTTGATTCCATGACAACATCATTATTTCATGAAATCAATTTAAATGCAGAATGTTAAATAAGGGTCGAAAGAATTCCGAAGAATATGTCAATAAGATAAGGCGTGACACCATTACCTTTGAAGAGAGTGAACAGTGATATATCTGTACTAGGACACCGTTTGTGGACATCGCCATTAGGAATCGAGACATGTGCTCAGGGTGACAACGTTGCAGTTCGAGTGGTCGTGCTTCCCGAGGTAAAAGTAATGACGTTTTCACCTGAATTCATGATAATTTAAGTACATAATTAAATATTTGCAAAGATCCATTTCCACGGCCTTTGAAAGAATTTGATTTTCCACTCGTAAGTCTAAATTAATCTTGAATATTAGGCTTAATGAGATCTTCATTATGACGACAAAACCCTTTTTACTGCATTTGAAACATTTTTTGCGTTTTATTCTAGAAAGAATTACTTCAAGAGATGTATCACTGCGCTATTATATTGGCAACAAAGAGATGCGCTAGTGTTCAGCGTACTAGGAACTGAAAGGATTTCTGATCGGATTAGATCTTAAATTAGCTTATTCTCAAGCGGTTCATTTAGATGAATAATACAGCATGAGTATATCTATCAGTCCCGTAGAATCAGAACGGGTAATAATTACTACTTCCGATTTTTATATTTCAGTACTTGTAATTTTCACATTTTGGAAAGCATGCATACTTGTTCTCCATTGTACCGAGTCCAAACTTCCATTATAATTTCGAACAAATTGGGATCTTTGAATACCCGAAATTTCGCCAAAATAATGTCAACAATATTTTTCGCTGTATGGTTCGTTGAAATTTTCAACGTTTTATAATCGGTGTCCTCTTTGATATCACTGGTATAAATGCGCAGAGTACCCTGCAATTTCAGTTTTGTGAAAGTTTGATTTTGCAAAAAAAATAGCTCAGCAAGGCCAAACCCACATTTTTAAATTTTGAAATTTTTCAAATAGAAAAGAAAAAATTAATTAGCTGGCAGTTAAATACAGCACGTAGTATTCAAATGCAGAATTTGTTTACTTCTCATTACTTAATCACAAATTTACTACAGCATGTGCTTTTAAATACTTCACCTCCTAGGAAAATGAAAATAGGGGAAGGGTGTTTCAAACTGACTTCAGTTCTTGAAATATGAAATTTTTGTAAAATTTTAAGTCTCGTCATTCAATATTGACAGTTCATGGCTAAATGAGTTGAAGGAAATGTGACAGATGAAGTTAATCTCGAAAATTTTCAGAATGATCTATAAGTTAGCCTGGAAAAAAGGTTGCAAAAAGAAAAGTGAAAAAACAAAACAAACAAACCCATGCGCTAGGATCACCACTTTCTATGGAACTTAAGGAACTCAAAGAATTGGATCGATCGCAAATATGGATTGTCTCCTCCAAGCACGATGACGACAATGGCTTATCAAAGGAATGCGATGGAGTGCTAAGGCTACTACTGCGCACTGCTTTGCCTTGTTCTCTGATGTAGGCTTTCCTCGCGCGCACTTGGTATTTTAGCATTCTAAGTGAAGTATACTTGAATGTTCAGGTATAGATATATAGAAACAAATCCCTATGAGCAACAGAAACTTCATCAGATAAGTTCTAAAAACGATTTTCCCTCAACCGGACGAAACTCAGTTGACCGGTTTCTTCAACATTCACCTAAAACCAGTCCACCCTGTTTTCTGATATTTATTCTCAACCTGTTATAAATGCCTTGTATATGATAGAGAAATGAAATGACAAGTTCTTCTGGTCGATAAGTGCAATAACAATTGAACAGAACAAATGAATAACTTCATAAAGACTCTTTACTGGGAGTTCCGGTTCCAAGAAATCAAGGTTTCAGGGCATTGAAAAGGGAGTGATGAAAAGACGGAGATATCACAGTGAAGTATGGAGTAACTCGAAGAGCGATGCTAAGTGAAGAGGAGGATCGGCGGCTTCCACGTCGGAGCACAAATGCGCTTATGGTCGGTCTCACATGTAATGTCGTAGCGATTCGCATGAAGCAGTTGGCAAAAACCGGAAATTAGCAACAAGGCAAAAGAAATGATGTCACGGGACCGAAGTGAAGATTACGTTTAAAGCATTTGAGGCATGTCGGTAAATAAAGAAGAATGGAGAAGTCGGATATTTCCTGTCTCATGAGAAGTAAGAGAAACTGTAATAAGAAGATTTCCCATTGCATTCAAAAGTTTGTCTCATCCACCACCACACTGTTAAAGGAATTCAAATAAACATGCAATAAATCAGCGTGTAAAGGAACCAGAAATGTTCAGAATTTGATATAAACCAAATTTGATACTAATAAACAACTTTGAGTAATTAATTTTAGTGCTATTCAAGATTAAGGAAAGTCTTCGCAGCATTATGATTAGAGAAGTTCGAATTGCCCAGTACAATGAAAAGAATTGGAAACATTTTAAAATATTTCCCTGAAATTTTGATCAGCACTATTTATATGACAATTTCATAAGCTATTATAATTGAATAATTGTTGGTCAGTTAAGACAGTGTGACTAGAGCACTCTTTCCGCTGGTAACTAACTCTCTACAGCCCATGCATAGACGTTGTAGAAGAACCGTAACGTGAGCGTTGCACAACGAGGGAACATAGCAGCAAAGGAAAACATTTGCATTTTTAATCACTTTCAGTCAATCAAATACAGTTCATTCTATTTGAACTGAAAGAGATGAAGCGGAAGTGAAGTAATATCGAAGTAGCAGAAAACAAAAGTCTGTTCCGATACCTACGCAGGAGCATCAATGACTTCTCAGTCACCTTTAGGTGTCATCCTCGACACTAATATTGATTTTAAAAACCGTGTTATAAATAATGCAGATTAAAAATGAAGGAGGAAAATGTTTGATATTTTCCTACACTCCATTAATTATCATGCAGAATTTAAATCTTTATAATCATTAAGAAAATTTAACTTTGAAAATTTCCTTACGCCTTGAATAGCACTGTAATCTGAGATATTCATTAGTTTATGTCAAATTTGAAAAAAGTCCCCACTGGATGTTGACTGAAAAAGGATAAAAACAAGTAAACAAAACGTTGGAATCATTTAAAAAAAACAAAGGATTTAAGTTTTCAATAGCGAAAGGATTGATGGAAAGAAGGGTTTGTAGACAAAAAAGAATAAATAAAATCATTGGAGGGCAAAGGTCAGCGATCTAGATACAAAATCGCTTTGTTATTTAAAAAGAGTTCGAGGAAGGGAATTCGTACCGATAATAAGCAATATTAGATGGTAACTTAAAAATCAATGCTTCCTAGGGGGACAGAGAGAAGTGAGAGTGTCATTCAATCAACCTCTCATCAACGACAAATCCAAACTTCACTCTCACAGTCTCAGGAAATGTATCTCTCATTTCGTGACCTTAAAAATTCTAATTCTTTCACAGTTTATTCCACACATTGGATAATTCATTCCCAGTGCACACGTGGAACCATTAGCGCCACTTACACCTTATTTATAAACCTTTCAAACTTCCTGTATTTCCGTCGACAGGGACAGTGCTGCCATCTAATCAGAATGATATTCACAGTAATTTACTGGGCAAACATATGACTCCAAGTGTGGAAGATAACTCGCATCCTTCATCCACATGAATCACATTTAGCTTTAAATATGGCAGTGAATTTGTAGCAGCACTACACCGCTCAGAACAACCGGAAACATTTAATCGGAATCGAATATGACATATTGCAATCACTGGCACTTTCAGTCTCTGTAAAACCCCTCAACATCTCAAGTTTTTACGGGGAAAAGTTTCTTAATCATAAATACATACATGACTCAGAATGCTGTAATCTGTTTAGGTCCAACAAATCGATCGATAATTGATTATTACGAACGATATTTGAAAGTCTTCAAAGTGCTATGCAAGAATCTAATACAAATTCAAAAATAATTTTCCAGTCGTTCAATCAAAGACAATAATGAATCAGAACTCTCTGCGGGTAAATTGAGATATTTTTAAGGAATTCAATAACTTACGGATAGACGGATGAATTAAGGGTTGTGAAGAACCATAAGAACCCGTTTCACTTTGCCATCAAAGGATAATCCAACTCTTCTCTCTCTCTCCTTCGGCAAATCGCTACCTTCCTACTTCATAAATGCTCGAACCAGCCGTCATTAAGCAAACTAATTAAATCCCTCGAAAGATATTGCGTTCTTCTAATTACAACATAATAACACTGCACTGTTACATAGAGTTCAGTGTTACATTGCAATTGTCATCTGAAGGAGGAAGAAAAGCGGGCAGACGTAACAGGGAAAGCGTACAGACAGTGCTGGTAATAGTGAGTGGGTTCTTCCACTTTCAAAAAAGTAAAACTTCCGCGGCAGGAAAAAGGAGGATCTCTTTCTAATGTGTACATTTCCGGACCGAGTAAAGACACGAATGACTACGGATCGAAAATTCCACGTATTCCACGACATGAGTGAATGACTAAAGTTTATTCAATAACAAGGAGAAACTCATCGCATTTCACAACATTCACTCTCACTGCCTCTTTTCAACTCTACAAGAGAACATCTAATCTGCAGAAGGAATTGCCAAGTGATGTAATACTAATTGAATGAAACTGAATTTGCTGTAAAGGAATTAAGAAACACTCGATACGATCTTTCAATGTCGTGAGATTCTTTTCTGCCGTTGTTGGAAGTAAGGGACGATTCATTGAATCGTTGCTAGCTGCAAATATGATCACAAGATAGTTATAATGATCAAAATTAGAAGAGCTACAAAACACTCAGCTGGCATGTACAGGCTGAACTCGAGACATTGGCAGGTTGTGCTGAGATAAAGGTATGACTTCACAGGGAGGGAAGAACATCACCCATTTCTGATGAAAGGTTAAAAATACACGACCACGTCAGATCCAGTTCATCGGTTTAAATACAACTCGGCTCACTAGGGAACAGCGAAGTGTCATTCGAGGAACGGCTAGAATAGCTTGTTGAATGTGAAGCAGTTTGCAGGGCCAGGAATCCCTACAACCACTTCACTACCACACTCACATTATTTAAGCAAAAATTTAATTAAATCTATTGGGAATAGGAGGAAAAAAGGTAATAGTTGAAATTGAATAGGGATTGATCGAAAAAGGAATGATAAATATGAAGAAATCTTCTCGAATTTTGCAGACGCCAGCAGCTCCTCATTTCTGAACAAAGAAATAAATCATTCTCACTGCTTTCTTAATTCTTTTTCCCTCCCTACGGCTTTTTGCCAACTTTTTCATTTTCGAAGAGAGTGGAATTTGGTAAGATAGCAAAGTGATGAAAGCTTACTACTCCCATTATTAATTAATGCCCTTGTCTCAACAACAGTGAAGCAAAAGAAGGAAGAGCTGAAGAACAGCTCAACTACACTTCATTCCCAAAACATTAAACATTAACAGACAAATATATATCAAATTTTTTACTCTCTCTTTCCGAGAAACGATGGCCAAACATTGAAATACTGTAATTGAAAGAGCCAAAGTGATTCACTCCTTCCTCGACCTGAAAACTAAGCAGGAAATACGGTTGAATAAAACTTATAACAATAAATTAATTGAAGAAATTCTGACTATTATTGAATACAAGAAATGCAAGGGATATATGCCATCACCACATGAAGTGCTAGAAGTTGACAAGGGAAGAAAAGTGAAGGAAAGTTATACAGAAAGCAAAAGGAAATAATTTCATAGTCTCAGAGCCCTCATCATTATTACACATTCATTTAACCGTTTATTTTGTTCAGTCAAAACATCACGTATTTCGGTGTGAGGCCTAAGTTCACTGCCCAGTAGCAGATATATGATCCTGACACTGTAATTAATTTGCATGCTACATATTGGCCTTTCTATGTAACAAATCAACGGCAAAGTATCAAAACAAATCTCCAGTTCCTATCTAACTCCACGTCATCCATGTATCGAAACAGCAAAATGAATAAATTATAAGCTCTTCGACATTTCCGAATTTTACAATTACGTAGCAAAAATACTAGCAGATAAAAGAGTTCAGAAAGTTTATTACCAATGTTGTTAATTCAGTTCACAAATATGCTTATCGATTCATGAAATATCGAAATGTAAGGACAATGCCATGATTCGGGAATTATTACGTCTTTTTACAGCCTGACTGTATAAAACGGATATTTCAAACTGATTTGCAATTGATATTTTGGAGAATAAGCCCAGTTATTAACAAATAAACGGAATTACTACTTCCAGTAAACTAGAAGTCGGACAAAACATGTTTTGGCAAAAATTAGGCGCTAAAAGAGCAAAAAAAAATATATGGAGCCTATGACGAAAAAGGAAAAATAATATAGCGGTATTATAGCAGGAGCAATGGAGTTATCCTTTTCTTCCTTCGGCTTTTCTTCTTCCCAGTGA
>JABVXS010000841.1:0-22481 GCA_013365335.1 Madathamugadia hiepei | reverse complement strand
TTGGAGTACGCCCCAGCATTCATGCGACTACTAGATTTACCCGACCGACTCGTCGCTAAGGTCTGTCATCGGGAACCGACCGCTTACGATCTCAAACTTGGGTAATTAAACCGTTTCTAAATGGCTGGTTAAAAAAAAAAAAAAAAAAAATTAATTATGCAATAAATATTCACATTATTGCTTAAATAAATTTTTCTCCAAAATTATTTTCCAAAATGAAATACATAATTGAATAATAATGTAACCTGAAATTCATTCCCTAAAATTCACGCTCAAATATTTTCTTTCAAAAAAAAAAAAAAAATTCACGCTAATTAAAAATTTGCAAAGAATAAATAACAAGGCGGGGGAAAAAAAAAAAGAATGTTTGAAGAATTCTTCATTTCAATTAATAATCATTCATAATTAATTTTCTTGTTAATTAATTTTTTTATTTTTATTTTTTAAATTTATGCATCAAATTTATTTTGTATTTGTAAGTTTTACTTAATTAATTTTATTTACAAAATAATTTCATTCAAAGAACTTTTACTTTCAGTATAAAGAAGAACAAAGAAAAAAAAAAAGCAAGCAAGCAAAACAAGAAGAACATTTAATTAACAAAACAAAATTAATTCCATTCAATAATTTACAATTTGGGAAAAAATTTTTTATTAAAAAAAAAAGAAAGAGTTTCATTTAATTGATTTTATTTACAATAGTTTTACTTAATTAATTTTATTTGCAAAATAATTTTTATTCACAGAAATTTTATTTAATTAATTTTATTTGCAAAAATTTTAATTACTAAAACAATAAAAATATTTTGTTCAAATGGGCAAAGAAAAAAAAAAAAAACAATCCCATTTAGAAATGAATTTATGAAATTTTGAAATGAATTATCAAAATCTTGCGCATCATTCATTGGTCTAGTAGTCGAGTTTTCAAGCAGAATTCATTCTTTAATTATTGTATTTATTAAGTAATCAAGTGTTTTTTCAAATCCGCAATGCTATAATGAGCCTTGGACAAACTAACGCTAAACTTGCTAATAAGCATCAGATGACCCTATTGCATGCTAATGCAAACCTCGAAATGAGGCTAGGATCATGGATGTTAACCCCAAGACTCTACTAATACAAAACTCCAAAATATGCCTAGAACATAAGATGATGACCCTGCGATTTTGCTAATACAAAACATCGAAATGTGCCTAGAGCATAAGATGATGACCCTGCAATTTTGCTAATACAAAACTTCGAAATGTGCCTAGAGCATAAGATGATGAACCTGCGATTTTGCTAATACAAAACTTCGAAATGTGCCTAGAGCATAAGATGATGAACCTGCGATTTTGCTAATACAAAATTTTTAATAAGTTTGAAAAAATTGCATGAAATTTTCAAATGAACCTAGGAAAGCCTCATCCTGCAATAAGCCTAGAAAAACTTGGAAAAAAAGATTATATTCCTTTCAATGCAAAATCTCTCACCATGTTTGGCTATAATTTGAGATGAAAGTAAGCTTATGCACATTTCATGTTTGAATTTTTCATCAAAATGCATTGAAATAAATTAATTAAAAAAATAAATAAATAAATAAATTCCACACAAATATCAATTTCATTAACAACTACATTTTATTTACTGCTACACAATGCTAATTTAAGCATTTTTTTTGTTGTTGTTGTGTAAACAAATGGTTTATTTTCAAAAATAGAAAACAAAGCATTTTTTCAATTTAAAAAATTTACTATTTTTTTCAAATCAAAAATTAAATTAAAGTTAAAATTGAATTTTTTTTTTTTCAAAAAGAAATTGAAAAAATGCACCATCTTTTTTTTTTCTCAATAATAATTGTTATTCTTTTGCATTTTGGCTTTTTAAAGAAAAAAAAAAAATTTTTTTCCAATTCAAATTTTCAAAATTAATTTTACACAAATTAAAATTTACACAATGTCCTAATAGCTATGTAATCCTTTCAGAAATAAACAACAGAATGATTAATTTCCAAAAAATTTTTTTTTTTTTGTGTTTAAAATTAATTTTTCTTGTTTGAAAATTTTTAACAAAACAAGAGAAAGAGAGAGAGAGAGAGAGCAAGTGATAGAGATAGAGATAATGTAAAAACAAAAACAAAAAAGCAAAACAAATTTAGCGAAAAAAAACGAGAGAGAGAGAGAGAGCGAGAGAGATGGAAAGAAAGAAAATAATGAACACAAATAGGTATTTATAATTATGAAGGAGAAAATTTTCATAAGGTAAATTACGAAATACACGGACAAAAAGCAAATTAGAGATAGTGATAAAGAGAGAGTGAAAGAGAGAAACAGAGACGATAATAGTTAATTGAATCATTGAAGAGAAAATTTCCTCTCTCTCTCTTATCAAAATATCCAAGTGAAAAATAAAAGATGTAAAAATCCCAAGAAATAATTAAATTGTAATTGGAAATTTATATTTTACTTTCATACACATTTTGTTTTGCCTTTCCTCTCTCAATCTCACACTCTCAGACTCTTTCTCTCTTTCTCTCTTTCTCTCTTCCTCTCTCTCTCTCTCTCTCTCTAAAATAAATTAATTAAATTAACTAAGTGAAAATTTTTTTCAATTGAAAGCATATTACATAAAAGAAAAATAAAATAAAATCAATATTTTTTTCAAGATTGCCATTAGTGATTAGGGGGAACTGATAATAGCTGATCATTGAAGAAGTAAGTGTTGAAAAAAAAATTTTTTGTTTTTTAAATAATACATCTCTCTCTTTCTCTCTCTCTCTCTCCTTCTCTTTCTTTATCTTTTCTTTTTTTTGCTTTCCATCTTTTTCTTTTAATCTATTTTTTCATTTTTGAAACAAAAAACAAGAAGAAAAGTTAACAAAAACTTCAATAATAAATGCTCATCAATCAATCAATCGAAAAACGCCAGTTGTTTATTGAAATTTTTTTTTTTTTTTTTCAATTTAATGTCGTAGTTTTTTAAGAATTTTTCAATCCAAGATAAGCTCTTTCGGTAACTCACAATTTCTGCTTCGATTTAATCTTCCCAAATTGCTTCCTCACATTTCATTCTTATTTGGCTGAAAAAAGAAGAAGTTTTCATTGACAAATTAAATAAAACATTGCAACTTAATAAGGAGAGACAAGTTGGAAAAGGTCATTGAAAATTGTAGCAACCATTGACATATAACAAATTTCTAGCATTGCATCTGTCGCAGCGCGTAAATTCATCGATTTTGAAGTTGTCGCGTAAAAATGGTCACTTCACGTAAATAATTTCAGCTATGTGAAATGATTATTTAGCGCCAATTGGCTTATGTAAAAGTTGTTACGCAAAAATGGTCACTTCACGTAAATAGTTTGAGCTATGTGAATTAGTGAATCTCTACGAATGTCAAATGTGTAATCAAAACCAACGTCAGCACATATGTTGACTTTGCTAACTTCATATGTGCGTTACACGTTAGTTGAGCGAAAAAGATTGTTGACTCCACGTATAAGAGTGCATTCATAAGAATGTTTACGTGTGTCAGTGTGCGTGTGTATGTGTGTGAATGCATAAGTTGTACAAGACTTTATCGGAATATGAAGTCTTGATAGCAAATTGAAGTTTGCACTGAATAACGTAATTCTCAAAAAACACCAAAAATTCATCTCGCAATTCTGGTCTGGTTTAAATAAGAAATAGGGCTGCAATTTTTCTTAAAACTCTTAGAGTGTTTAAATTGCGTGACTAGGTTACGGTACTGTTTGTGATTAGGCATTATGTCGTTTGGTAGTTGTCACGTTTAAGGGTGTTCATGTTATTTGGAGGGTAACCGGGATTTTTGTTGAAGGTTATGTTGGGGATAAATTTTTGACTGACTTTTTCCCCCTTCTGGTCAAGAAAATTTCCTTTGTAAAATTGAATCGTATTTTATCCATTGGAACATTAATGGTTGGGAGTGAGCGGTTTGTTTCAATTTTTATTTTAATTTCACTATCATTCTTCCTTTTTTACGGGCAATAATGTTTCAAATCTAACGATCTGTTCAACAACTTTTCTTGCATATCTAATCGATTGTTTGAAAACTTATTTCAAACTAATGTTATTGCAGCTAACAAGTAATGCCTCGAAGTAGATCACGTGACCGTAGACGTCGCTCGCGTTCTCGTTCTCGCGACGAGCGTCGTGATCGCGATAGGCGGTATCGGAAAGAAAAGGATCGTCGACGAAAGCGTGATTCTGATCATTCCGCTACCGACAGTGAAATCGAGTCGTTGTTAAAAAGAGAAAAACGCGGGTAAGTATCCAGTTTTGATGGATTATATCAGTTTGATTATTTTTCCATTGCGTATATAATGTATTTCTTGTCGGTAGTAATTGCTGACATATTAGTTGGAAACGGCAAATATTTCAATTTTTTAATCTTCTCTTTTACATCGTTGCCTTATTATTATTTAGTTTGAGAAGGTTTATGAAGCACATGATTTTTAGTTTATAAGGAGCACATAATGGTAATAGCTTAGCTATTTTCTAAAAATTTCTTTTCTAAAATTATCTTGGATTGAAATTTTTTTTACCAGGGCGTATCGTGCAGAATTGTTAAGCTTAATAAGTAACATAGGTAAAGCATATTTGGTAGCTTGAGAAGGAATCCAAAATTTCTAAAAAACATTGTTTGTACAGCTGACTTCTTTTAGTTTTAATTACGAATTGAGAAGCTCGTTATCACCGAGGTTCGGCATTCATCGTATGGCATATGATTTAATTAAATAGGCCTCCTGGATGATTTTAATCCACAAATGATATATACTGTTTTTGTATATTTTTAGCGTCATCATGACTGTGAAACGTTTTTCTAGGAATGGAAGTGCAAATTCACCATCCACGTCGTTAGGAGCACTGGTTAGTGAATTAGGAACTGGAGTAAAATTTGATGCATCGCAGCTAAGTCAAGCAGCTAAGGATTGGTTGGATGCAAGGGTTACAGAGCAGGTAATTTTTTTTCTACATTTGAGGATTTTCTAGAGACATTTTGAGGCAGTGATTTAGTTGTTGGTTGTTATTTGAATTCAAGGAATTGTATCTGGTCTTATTGAAAAAGTTTGGATTTAGTTAGTGCTGTTGTGGCAGCCAGATATTCATGGCCATGTATAGTTTCAACTAACTTTTTCAAAATATTGACCGTATTCAATAAAGTGCGATTGTGTTTGCAAACGGTTCTGCGCGATTATTTAAGTGAAACTAGTTGGCCAAGGAGATGATTGGGTTGGGAGTGACAACTAGGTTTTGAGATATAAATTTCTTTTTAGCGATCACTTTAGGACTGAAGGAATTCGAACTTTGGGAATTTCAAAAGGTGTGGAAGCAATTCCTCTCTCATGCCAGATCTTTTTTTTATAATTACGGGTTCTTAACAAGTTAGTTTATGCTACGTTTCGTGTTAACGCCGTGTTAGGTGTCACACAAAATAAGATCATTGAAGAATGGAGAAAAGCTGTTTGTGTGTGTGCACCTTGCGGTCGCTAATTAGCTGGAAGGATTCATTTATGGAGTCCGACCACATCAATGGTATTTTTTAAAATTAGATCTTAATTTTTTTTAATTGACATACGTCTCCAGGAAAATTTGCATATTTTGCTCTGCAGTTTAGAACCATCGGATTCCTTTTTTTGTCCAAATATCAATTTTGATTATAGGTCGGTAATAAACTGCAGTGCAAGACATGCAAATTATCTGAATAGTGAAATATCTTTCCTTTCTTTTCATTTGCAATTCCGTTATTATAGGTGAGTGCAAGGGTGGCTGATTTGGAATCGTTGGTTCAGGAACGCGTTGCTAAGGCACGCACAGACCTGGAATCTAGGTTGCGTTCGCAGATTGAACAGGAAATGATGCATGAGGTGGAAGAGAGTCGAAAAAGAGAGGTAAGCGTAAATTCTTTTGCAGTGTTTTCGTTTCAGAATGAAACATTCAGGTGTTTTTGTAAAAATATTGTTTGGAAGAATTACCTTTTGACCCGAATCCTTCCTATATCCATTTGAGATTTAATGAATGGTAATTAACTTATTAGTTCAATCTTCTACAAAGCAGTATGGATCAAAGATGATCTTTTCACTTTTTTGCTTGTTAGTAATGGTTGATTTTGTAAATCCAGCTGGGTTGAATCCAGATTGCTCTAGTGCTGATTGCAGGAGGAATCCAAAAAGCGATGCGGTGAACTTGAAGAAAGCTTAGAGAAGAAAATGAAGGAACTGGAGGAGACGGAAAAGAAACTGGTAAAGTTTTAAAGTGTTTGCAACAGCTACAACTAGATTAAAACAATGAGTGATGTAGTTTCCGTTATCGCCATGTTTCAGGCCCTTGAAGAATTTCAGCTCAGATCAGTCGCGCAGCAGCTGTTTGATTTACTTTGAATTACTTGTAAATAATTAAATCAGAAATACTGACTAGTTACCACTATTCTTTGTTAACTCAGAATGGGTCAACAAAGAATAGTGGTATTTCGGGAGGAAATACATAACGTGCACTTACTTTCCACAAACTTTGGAATATACTGCTGCGTGATATCGCTGGGATACAACAGGAAAGCTACTAGTAGGTGTTCCGTTGGCCGATAAATTGTTGCAACGCCAAAGCGAAGTACACGAATTGGTACTACTGACCAAGCTGTATGTTCATTCAAATATGAGCTTTTTTTAGAATGCTGACTGCTGCTGATGGTTTCAGCATTTCTTGTAGTGTTTATAGTTACGGGTAGTGCACGGGCTATTAAGGCTTTTCCTTCATGTGTCCGTAGTTTTGGGTTATTTTGGTTATCTTTTCGTTTCTTTTAAATTCTTATATTCAAGGGTCACTTTTTTCAGAAGCAAGAGCGCTTATTAATGCTAGAAACAAAGAGCAAGCTGGAAATGGAACGAAATGCGCTAATTCAAGAACGTGAAATGTTAACGAAAAATGAGCAACAAGCGATACTGAATAAAGGCGGAGCAATGAGGGCGCCAATCAAGTTGAAGCTCGGCTTTAAATGAATGAAATGGAACTGCGAAATGTATAAGATTAAATTTGGCTCGTGAAACGCAGGACTTTCGGATTTCTCTTATCGAAATGTTTTTCTTTTGATTGTGTGTGTAGCGCTGAGAAACAACTTGTTTTACGTCTTCCTTTATCTTCCTTAAATTCATATTGCTTTTCTGTTTCCTTGTTGTTTGTCAATTTATAATTTGTGCCCTCTATACTAATTTTGCAGTCATTGCTCGTATATTGTGTATAGAAATGAATTTTCAATTTGCAACATTGCTCTGGAACTAATATTTTTTTTTATTTGAGACATTGATAAACGTGCAATCCCAGTAAGAGGGCAGTCTTCAGAAGTTTCAAGCAAACCGATTTGGTTGAGACTATAGTTCTAGACGGCTAGCGTGGAGTGATCTTGCGACTTGATGACTAACATCGCGATCTCTTAGAGCGTGTGCGGGTTTCCTTTGCAAGGAGCTGTCGTTTCTTTTGATTTAACTATGTGTTTCCGCGGATGGGAGTAAAAGTTCTTTTTTACCCGGTCGGATTTTTTTATATAATCACAGGCAAATTTAATGAATTGTAGGCTAGATTACATATTGCTATTTTTTAAATATAAATTTTCAAAGTATGAATATTGGAAGTACAATAAAAAATAACATTACAGAATCGTTATATTGCGCAGTAAAGTCGCGTACTTTATTACATTACCCAGTACAGTTGTATTTGCTTCGGTAGAAGCAATTCGATTTGCAATCAGAAGTGCGAAATTTCTGAATCGTTCAATCACAATATTGAGATATTGATTTTAGCAAGTTAATGATTGAAATTGAAAAAGTATGAAGGGTAATAAATGTAGGAATAAATAAATATGTCGGGATGCTTTGTGTTGATTGGAATATTTGGAAATATACAAAATTTCGATTATTCGAAAAATCTTACATCTAGCTTATCCAAATTGGCTTCCAGCGAATAAAGATGTGCCATTAATTGTGCTTCAAAATCATCCTTAATTTTATTGAAATAAATCAATTCCAATTTCTTTCTTGTCCAGAATGCACAAAATAGTTTGAACACTTGACCTGAAATATAATTGTCGTTTCAAATCTTATCCAAATTAGCTCCCATCAAATACAGATGTGCTATTAATAATGCTTCAGAATTATCCTACATTAGCTGTACAAAATTGTGCAACTCTTTGAAATATGAATCATAAAATTAATATATGGACGTTGAATAACATACAAAAAACATGATGGAAATTGTCGATTGTTGGTGCACCACGAATTG
Organism: Madathamugadia hiepei; assembly: GCA_013365335.1. Taxonomy (NCBI): domain Eukaryota; kingdom Metazoa; phylum Nematoda; class Chromadorea; order Rhabditida; family Onchocercidae; genus Madathamugadia; species Madathamugadia hiepei. The sequence continues at coordinate 14,214 of JABVXS010000841.1, read as the reverse complement.
TATTGTAAAAATGCATTTTTAATGCATCTTTTTGTAGTAAGCGTCTAACCAATGCTGTCAAATTGATACCTGTTATTGCCATTGGAAAGCTACAAAAAGATTTAAATTTAAAAGAAAAATGGGAATGAGAAACAAGGGTTTTCGCTTTTTCATTTTCCCATAAATCACAACACTCTTTCCTTCCTTCCCTTGTTTTCTCTCCCTCTTTTTTTCTCCCTCTCTCTCTCTCTGATAAACCCAGATAAAAATAGGGGTTAGAGGGGAGATTTTCTGGGATATAAAATAAAAATTCAGATTTTCTAGGATGCATTATAACAATTAAAAGTGTTCATTGATTAATGTAATTTTCGCTTACCCATACAATGGATGATTGGAAATGGAAAGTATCGATTGCGCATGTGCTACATCGTATTGTGCTAAGAAAATTAGCTGCTCTAAAGATAAAATCCCCATACCACGAAAATCGGTAGCTGGATCATTACCCTAAACAATTCGAATGTTTATAAAAAGTTCTAATAACTACAATTATAATATAACTATAATTCACGAAAGCTCTCACACTAAATTATTTTTTATTTAAGGTCATGACCCTGGCGTAATGAATAGAATTTTAAAACACTCAAATATGATGAGTAGTAGAAATTAACCAAAATGCATACTTTTGAAACTGTTTTTTCAACAAAGTATGCCTAAAGATTACGTACAATAAGAATGAATAGTTATGGATATAAAACAAAATAAGCCAAAAATATAAAATGCTTAATAGCTGAAGATAAATAAGGCATCATTTTTACCTTCAGCTAATTGATAAAATAATTTAACTTAAATTTTTAATTCATAAATAAAATGACAAAATTTTTTTTTTTTACCTGAAAGCCAATTTTTTGCCATTGATCCGTCTTCCTTGATTGCAAATCCTCCATTGGCATTAAAAGTTCCCATAGTTTGATTAATCTAAAAATTCTTCAGAAATGCAATTATTGATTCGGGCGAAATCTGTCATTATCTTTTTTTTAGGGTCGTGAACCTAGTTGATAAAATTTTTTTGATTAACCATACTTTCATTAACCATTCACTTTCAAAGAACAGATGATATCATCGAACATAATCTAATAAAAGCATTAAAATTTGAAAAAAAATAACCTTTTTTCATGAATTTCATTCTGGCAATCATATTTTTCTTTGCGCATTTCTTCAACATGATCACGTAATTCTCGATAGCCACGTATATGACTCAATGATCGCTTCAATACATTTTTCATTTCATTGAATTGTATATCGTCAACCACTGAACAACATTTTTTAACAACTTTTGCTGCCTGAAAATATAAATTACTTCTGAATAACTACCTTACAATGAAGAAAGCTATCATTTCAAGCTTCTAAAAATAAAAGAAAAAATTTACAAATAAATAAAAAAAATTAAAGAAAAATTGGAAAAAAAGAAATCAAAGTAATTAAAATGATGTAATTGTAAATAATAAATCAATTAAAAATTGAAATATTTCACTCGTTCATCTTTTTCATTCGAATTATCAAACAAATTTTTGATCGTGTTATTAAAAAAAAAAAAAAAATATGATTCAGAATAACGGTTCAATTTAAATTTAAATATTTAATTTTTTTGAAGAAGAAAATTATTAAACAAATTTTGACTGAACTAACAAGCTCCTCTTCTTGTCTAGCTTTCCAAAAATTTGGTATTATTTGCAACTCTCCATCACTGATGAGTTTCTCCACTTCTGCTGTAATTTCACCACAATTTTCAGTTCGCCAAATTAACTATAAATTATTTCAATGTATTCATATTAATTAATAACACAATTCAATTATCATCAAATTATAAAATTATTAATCTTCTTCATTACTTTTTTTTTTCTTTGGTTTTGTTAAAAAAAAAAGAGAAGAAGAAGGGCAACAAACAAGAAATTTCATTTTTTCTTCTCATAAAAAGTTTTAAATTTTACATACAATTCTTTCAAGTTCCGTTTTCCCTGTTATCATCAGCATACTCCAGTTCAGCGTCATCCGTAACAACCGACGAAATATGTAGTAAATATTTTGATAAATACTATAAAATGGAATCGCATCGTGCCAATCCATAAAATTTTATTTAAACTAAAATTCTAAAAAAAAAAAAAAATTAAAAATTGCATCGATCGTAAGCGGTCGATTCCCGACGACAGGCCTTAGCGACGAGTAGCGACGGGTCGGTCATGGACAAGACCTAGTGTATGCGAATCATGATGAGCACGGGTTTCTGGCTCATTGATGAAGCACAAAAATGTGACGTGTAGATGATGCCCTACAATAGCGTACCATACAATCACGTGGGACAAACGCTAAGAAGAAGAAAAAGAAGAAGAGAAAGACGACTAAGAGCGGATAATACTGATGTAAGACAAAAAATCGATCTCCATAGCACAGTAAAAATCGACCTCTAGAGCAGTGTAATGTTCAATGTCGTAGCTTCATCAATTTTGCTACAGAATAAGTGACATCGTGAAACTAACTTTAGTAGGTAAACTTCTTCACTTAAATAAGACGTTATCATAATACACATGCATTGTTGAAATAAAAAAAAGAAAAAAGCGGCAATATGAAGAAAATTTTCTTCCCTCTTTTATTCAAAAAAAAAAGTATCGATATTTCAAAGAAATTTAGCTTTTTTTTTTTCATTCATGATGTTCATTTTGTAAGATAAAATTTTTTTAGCAACATTCCCACATTAATGTACTTTTGATTTAGTGCAAAGATGGGAAAATAAATTAATAACTATCATTGACTATATGCTACTGGTTCCCAACCTGGCTTCGATCAAACCCTAGGGGCTCGGCAGTGCCTCCCCGAGAAGGATCCAGAGCAGGGAGCGCTTTTCCCTCGTGAGGTTTAAAAAATGTACCCTGGTACACTTCATATTATCCATCTCTGTCTTTGAAAAATGTGCTGCTTTGGTGCTGTGCTGCATACAGATTGCGTTGGCTAGAAGGAACACTGGAAACACATCCGAATTATCGTGATTTTGTAAAAAAAAATCATAATTTGTAAAAAATCATACCTTGTTTTTCACTAAACACCGGTTCGGTGAATGCGCATATGAAACTGGTGGAGTTCGGTACCTCAAACAAGGTTGCGAACCACTGCTATATGCTTTTATTAAGAAAGGCATAGATATTTCAAAAGAATTTGTGAAAGAGAAAAAAATCTTTCGATAACAAATTTAAAAGATGAGAATTTCAACGTAAAACGACAAGACAAATAAATGATTAGATAGAGAAGTGGACATTTATTAATCAGTAATACAATGTGTTAATCGATTTGATGCTACACAGTCGTGAGCAAATTTTACTGTACCATCATTATCATTATCATATGAAGTAATGAGGATTTATTCCAAAGGTAACAGCATCATACAGTTCCTTCCCGTAATTCATTATTAATTTCGTTCCAACCATCAGGGAAAACACTGACAGTATTTGGGGCAGTCGAATTATAATGTTCACCTAAATTGTATGCAAATCGATGGAATGTTATAACGAGAGCTTTACTGTTACTGTATTCTTCTCCAAATGTTAAAACACGTCCTTCTGGCTGTACTACTTCAATCCGTCTCTCCAATGCACAAGCTGCACCTCGAAGCTATAATTATTATCATGAACAAAATTAAATAACACGTGTCACGTTTGGCAAATAAATTACAATAAAATAGAGAATAGAATTCACTTTAATTATACAAGACCTAATTTAAACAGCAAGAGCTAGCAATAAAAATGTGTGAAATGGAAATATTCTGGTTTCTAACTGATTCATTAAATTATTACTGAAACATTATGCTTGTATGTTCGCAATAGAATCACTGAAACAGTTTGCAAAAATATCATTATAATTGTTACATTTTCACTAATGTTACCATTACTACTTTTTTTACTGATTTATGCTTAAATTATAGCCTAAACTAATTTGAACAAATGTAACGTTGCGTAGAAGGAAAATCATTACGTGCTACCACAGAAAATCTACAGCTTACCTCTGGTTCTCCACCCCAAACACCACCATCTTCGCAGCTTTTTTCAACCCTCATACAGTATTCCTCAAAATCGATCTCTTCCACTATATCGCCATTATCACCAATTAAAAAAGGACGAAAGTCATCCTTATGCAATCGCATATAAGTAGCAGCTTTTTTGCGAATATCTGCACCCGTAATCTAAAATAAGAAATCTTCATATGATGTGAATTAAATCATCCACTGGTGAATTTTCCTTTAAATTTAATTAACTGCAATTATATTTTTCATTTTAATAAAATTAATCAAAGATGATTGATAAATGCAACCCGACGTGAAGTAAGCATTTGTAGTTGATGTGCTAATGCACTATACAAGCAATCACCATCTGGCTCAATATTGTATATTTTAAGGTCACGACCAATTAGATACTGCTCGATTGCTTCCCTTTCAAGTTTTCCTCAAAAATTTTAAAAGTGATGCAAATTAAAGATATCTTCATATTAACCAATGCCATGACCATTTTCATAAACAGAAGGAGTTTTTAATTTTGGTTTTAATGATTTTTTTAGTGTAGTTTTTTTATTGGAACAGGGTTACATGGTTTACATGTTTTTACTGGGGTTTTATTTCTTTCGAAAAATTACTCACCTATTCCGTCTCAGGATAGTTAGAACTCCTAAAACAAGAAAAGAAAAAAAAAGACATACCACGTGCACATTTGGCATCAATTTCAGCTTGCAATGCTGCTTCGCTTTGCTTCCTGTTAATTTCTGCTTTTTTCTCCTATAATTCATTTGCAAAAAATTCAATTGAAAATGACAAAATAGTAGGCAAATTTCAATTTTCAGAATATCAAACACGTTAGAGTGCTTTTATAAATTAAAAGGTAGAATGTTTCTTGAAAAAACATTTGTAATCAAAATAACATTTAACGTTATTATTAAATTTCAGAAACTATCAAACCTAAGATTTGTTTAGCACAATTTCACTTAACAAATGTTCTAAGATACTGGATTTACAAAAATTAAACCAAATTGTGATAAGTTAACGAACACGAAAAAATCTTACATAATATTCTCCAGCCAAAATTCTTATAACTTACTCGTCTTTTTTGAGCTTTTGTGATTCGTGGCTTTTTTTCATGATTTTGCTCCACAGCAACTGGCTCCACAGACACTTCTGGTAATGAAAGCATTAATTGTGCTAATTCCTGAATTAATATTATTTTTAAATGCATTGACATACCAAATATTTCATACTTCATGCCAGCTCCAATTAAAAATTGAAATGAATTGCAACAATGGACATAAGTGTGTCGGTCAATTTCTTTTTGTAAAACTAAACTTTGAAATGATATCAATTAACAGATCAAAAACTAAATTTATTTCGTTAGATCTAACAATTAAAGTATTAACTAACAACTAAATCGATTATTTCCATATTTGAGGTATTACCAAAAGCTTAATAAAATGTTGTTACAGTATTTGTTATCTTAGTAATGAGAATTATAAGAAGACCTCTTCATGACGTCTTTTCATTTCTTCTTCCATCGTTGCTATCTCTGTTGTTATTTCTTTTTTTCTTTTTTTGTCATTTTTTCCAATCGAATGCTTCATGCTCATTATTTTTGCTGAAATATCCCACAAAATGATTGTTCTAATTGTAATAAAAATTGAATCATTTTATTAGTCACATACTTTTCAAGTTCTATAGATCTCTTTACTAAAGTCTACAACACCTATAAGAACAAAAGCAGCAAATACTACTACTATTAATACCACTACCAGTAATAATAATAATAATACTAATAGTAAAAGAACAAATACTACTATTGCTACTACTGCCCATAATAATAATAATAGTAATAGTAATAATAATTATGAAAACTAATAGTAATAATAGCACAAGTACAATTACTAGTACAGCCACAACAACAAGCGCTAATATTATTAAAACTACAACAACAACAATAAGTACTTCTACCAGAAAAAGAACAACAAGTCACGATTTCTACCACTGCGAATAATCCAAAAAATAATACTTTTGGTACAACCACAACAATAAGTAATATTATTCTAGCTATAAAAACAAGAACTACCACTATCAGAAGTACAACAACAGCAGTAATATGTCTAAAGCTATAGCAGTGAATTCAAATACAATTACAACTGCAATAACAAGTACAACAACAACAACAACTACTGTTCTTCACCAATGTTAACAGTACTATCATAATAATATTTTACCTGGGCAATTAATTTAATTTAAAAAAATTATTCAAAAACCAAAGAGAAAATCTGTGAAAGAAAAAAGCTTATATATTAAAAATATTAAAAGTTTAAAAAATTGGAAAAAAATTAATTACATTGTAATTCTTTTCGCTCCTTACGATGTACTGCTTTCAGTTGTCCCAGCAATGTTCCATCATCTTCGTCTTCTTTTTCCCCAATCATTCCTTTTTCCTAAGTGCCAAAAACAATTAAATCTGAAATTTAAAAATTTTTTAATTTACAAAAAAATAATATTAAAACATGTTGAAAATATATATGAGAGAATAATATGTAGAATTTAAACATGAGGTAGTAAAATGAATATTTTAATAATTCAAAGATTCATCACAGTAAGAAGTTGTTAAATTTGAGTTCGATTTATTAATATTAAGATTTTTTGAGTCAGATTAAGAGTTCGCTTTTCAGCTGAATTATTTACCAGATCAGACATCAAATAAATCAAACTTGTTCATTCAGGAGAATAAAATTGGAAAGGAAATATTAACCAGAAATTATTTTTCTTTTCTAATACCATAATTGTTGATGAAACACATAAGTGCGGAGGAAAATTCTGCTTAATTGACTAAATAAATTGATATAGTAAATAGAAAAATATAGAATGAAAAAAAGATCTCGATCTCGAAAAAGCCTTCGACAAGCTCCCACGCAAACTTATCTGGTATGCATTACGTCAACATAGAGTCCCAGAAGAAATTATCCTATGGGTACAACTAGTATACGAAAAACCAATAAATAAAGTATTATTATCCAAGAATTTTCCGATAAATAACGGAGGACACCAAGGCTCAGCACTGTCCCCCTATTTTTCATCCCAGCCATGGATTCCATCACCCATGACTTACAGAAGCCAGCGCCATGGACCTTACTATATGCTGACGACATTCTGCTAGCCACAGCGAATAAAACCGAACTCGAACAACAAGTACAGAACTGGTACAATCGCCTCGCAGAGTTCGGATTGCAGATAAATATCAAGAAGACTCTATTCTCGACGACCGATCCTAATGAGCATGTGGCACGATTCAAATCAATGAATCAATCGCTGGCAAGATGCAACAGCTTCAAATACTTTGGCTCAATAATATTCAATGACGGTCGCATGGACGAAGAAATCAACGCGAGAACAGCTGCCGCCTGGATGAAATAGCGAAGTACAACAGGAATCACTGGGACAAGAAGATAAGTGATCGCCTCAAGTCCAAAATATACAGAACTGTCATCCGTCCAGTGGCTATATATGGAGCCCAATACTGGCCAATAACAAAGGAAATGGAACATAAACTTGCATCTATGGAGACGAAAATGCTATAATGGATGTCGGGGATAACAATGTGAGAACATATAAGGAATGACGACATTCAACCACACTGACAAACTCCGAGAGTTACACCTCAAATGGTATGGTCACTCCCTACGAGCCGATACTTAGAAGCTTCCCAAGATAGGACTTCAAATACAAGTAAAAAGAAAAAAACTCTGGGGAAGACCAAAAGAACGGTGGTAAGACACAACAAATTGGGGCTTGAGAATCGCTGGATTATCAAGCCCCAATTTGTTGTATGACACAGAACCGAGACGTATGGAGACAACGCTCCAAAGTAGCAGACCCCGCATTCCAGTGGGACAAACGCGAATGAAAAAAAAACCATTGTATGGTTAGAGATTGGGAAAAGTACTGAAAGAATGCCTTAAGCAAAGAGTATAACAATGGATGAGTGAAAAGAATACAGAAATAAGAGAAACAGAAACTGTAAAAAGAACATACGGTTTATCCATAATGTTATCGGAAAGTACACATTACCATTGGGCTTAAATCCGTTATGCAATTCTGTAGTTTTGGAGAGGGATGCCCGGTTTTCCAAATTCAAATCGCTTGTCCGGTTTATTTCTGATTTGCGATTTCCATTTTGATAGACATTTGTATAAACTCGGAAAATTTCATTCTTTGTGTCCATTTTTCTTTCGAACTTTTCCTGTATTATCGCTCATTGATCCAAAAAAAAAAGGAAACAGAATATTTCCCCCGGAACTATGGAATTAGTTTTGCGATTGGATTACGGAGTTAAACTGACGATGAAGTTACACTTTCCGATAACATTCCTTTATCATTCGCTGTGATTTATTAATCTTTTCTCAAGTTTTTTTTTCTGATGACAATTTTCAGGAGTACAATAATGTCAGATTCGGATTGTTCGACTGCTAAGAGTGATAAGAAACAGACAAAGAACAAAAAGCGTATCCGAGAAGTATCCTTTTTTTTCTGTTTCACATTTTAACTTTTTCAAAAATTTTCTCAAAATTTATTGTTTAAATTGTTATTTCTACTTGGTTTCAGTGAATTCATCACATCCATTACATTATTAGGTGTTGCCATTTCACCACAATGCCATTTTCTAGAGGTCATATCGCTGATTGTTTTTGCAAATTTCGTGACTTTTTTTGCTATTTCGTCGTAAAAATATCCCATATATTTGATCATTTCTTGATTTCAAATGATATGAAGCAAAAACTGCAAGAGTAGTGAATATATGAGAGGGAATTTTGTTTTATAATTTGCAACAATTTTAGCTTCTCGTATTTTTAGACTACACGATGAAAGCGATAATTTGTTAAAATTTTAAGTAAAAAATTGGTTAAGTTATTAATGTGAAACTTTGTTCTTGTTCAGAAAAGTACTTCCGACGAAAGTATTATTGATAAAACTCCAGTGAAGAAAGATAGAGGTAATGGTGGAGGTTTCAAGAATGCTGATGGTGAAGAGGTTTCTTTGTCCATTTCACTTTTTTAAATTTTAGTTTCTCAGACATAAGCAATTACAATTTATTTTAAGCATATTTTAAATCATTTAATTGATTTTGGAAAGCAATTCTGTGGTAGAGTGCGAAATTTATAAATTATTTTTTGTAAAAATTTTACTTCTCATTTACTTGAAAGTAAAGAAAAGTGATTGAACTGGTAATTGTTGTGAATTTAAGCGGTAATCTTTCGAAGTACTTTAAAGCTTAGACATGAATTTTTTGCTGGTTACTTACAAATTTACGAAATTGCAAAAATTGATTTTAGATGTTTGAACTAGGCAAAATGCGTTTCGTATCGGTCCGATCCTTCAAAGGCAAAGCATTGATTGATATTCGTGAATATTACCAGGACAAGGTATGTCTATGTCTGTAGTATTAATGCTTCTTTCGATCGGTAGTTGAAAAATGAAGTTAGACGAAGTAATTTGTCATAAATCTCCAGTTTTTAGTTATAGAAAAGTTATTTAATGGATATGGTTCACGTTTTAGAGTTTGTGTTGTGGCACTCGAATTGTTTGCATAATATTTTGCTTTGCTTTTGCTTTTCGAAATTTCTAAACTTGTTTTGTCTTTTTTTTAAACCTTTTTTTCATTATCGTTATCACGTGTGGATATTTAAGTACTAGATATAGAGATTGCATTTAAAATTAGTATGAACTGGTAGATTATTATGTTCAGTTGCAATTTGAAAATTAGGAAATGGAAATCAACCACCAATTTTTGGTTCATTTTTGCAAGTTATTTCGAGACTGAGTGCGGGAAAATTTTTTGCGAAAACAGTTTCTCTGAACGGAAAAACAAATTTTTGGCGACGAAAAACGTGTATTCTACTGCTATGCTTCAGCATTTGACACCATTATTTTTCTCAAGTATTTCCAATGTATTTTGATTTTATAAAAGCTAAATTTCAGGATAGCGGCGAACTGAAACCAGGACGTAAAGGTATTAGTTTATCCGGAGAACAATATAAACGCTTGAAGGCTATAACCAATGATATAGACGAAAAACTAGATAGTGTTTAACGTTCTGATACGCTGGCACAATTCTGGATCGTTATTACTGTTAATTTTCGATCTCGATGCTATTCATGTATCCATCTTCAGCGTAATTCGATTGAGACAAAAGTTCTCGTAGCGCTTTCCATTTATATTCGTAATTTTTGGAGAGATTCAATGTTTTCCTTATCATTTTGTCATCCTTACAATTTGTATTTTGTGTATGTTTCACAAATGATCAGCGGAAAAAATCAATTTTGTTGTTGTTATTAACTCCATAAGTTAGGTCTGATGCAGTGCGAGTCATGTTGAAATGTTTTGTTTCCTGGATTCCGATCACATTCTTACCTTCATTTCTGAAAAATTTATTTTTTATTGCTCATTTTGAAAAAATATTACAAAATACAAATTGTGTATAAAATACGTAATACGTTTTATTTTTTATATTTTTTCAAATTTGCATAAACTCTGATTTTAAGGAATGCTACTCTTGCAATCAAGCACGGTTACTTAGTATAGGTTATCACGGAATATGTTGCGCACCTAATTTAGTAACTGCGACACAGCACATGAAAAATGTATGTTGTATCTGCAGCATAACTAGAGTTACCGGGATTAATGAGGCAAAAATGAGAAGAGACGTAACGTTTCGTGATGTGACGTGAGCCAGAATAGCGCCATGCAACAAGTGGCGAAGTTCTGTCTACGCCACGATATGGCATAGAATTTTGTTGCATGCAGCGGAACATTTCTTCGTTCGCAAATCGATTACAAACCCACGGCGTCAGAGGGCATTTGAGGTAGGAATTGGTGGTGGGTTGGTTTGGTGGTATTTATTCAAACTGGTCTGGCTAATTGATTTCATATTAGTATATTTCAACCATATGTATATAGCATGTTTTGTAAACTAAAATCATGTGATAATAAGCCAGCGACACGCATTATTCTGAAATCACACTTTTCAAATAAATTTTTTTAATTTAAAGGTTCAAATCATGGCATTAGCTAATCGAGGACGAAATCAAAAATTACCACCAGAAGTAAATCGAATTCTTTATGTCAAAAATTTGCCATATAAAATTACCAGCGAAGAAATGTACGATATTTTTGGAAAATTTGGAGCCGTACGTCAAATACGAGTGTAAGTTCATTTAATTTTTTCATTTTGATCTTTTCATTTTTTCGGATCAATTGAACATTGTACATCATGTGTGTATGACTTGATAAGTTCCAAAAATTCGACAACTAGTCTTTATTAATTTGTAAGTTTGATGGTTACTGAATGGACTGGCTTGCTACAGGATTAGCGAATTTATTTGTATATTTCTATTTAGATGTTTTGCATTTACATGTTTTGTAAAAGTTCCTAACACTAGTAATCTGTCTTGCTATCAGCAATTCATGCCTCAAGTTATTTAGTTTTTTCTTTTGTATCATAGAATAGTTGCCGTTTAATATTTCTGCTGTGAACATTTCACTCGGATGCATTCATTCATTAGTGGCCATCAGTTCCATTCCGAACTTTAGCGATTTGTTTTATTCAGCGAAGTTCATTCCAGTCGCTATAGTGATTGTGTCCATCCATTTCATCCATCGGTTGCAACATAGGATAGTTGCCGCTTGATGATATTAAAAATTCATTGTAGCTTGTTTTTAGGCTAATATTACTTCTTATGTGTAGATTGTAGCTTGTTTTTAGGCTAATATTACTTCTTATGTGTAGATTTTAATCATTGTGTTTCTTTTTTTTTATTTTTTAAAATCGCCGTATCATAATTTCATTTTGCAGAGGTAATACAGCGGAAACACGTGGAACAGCATTTGTGGTTTATGAAGATATTTTTGATGCCAAAAATGCTTGTGAACATTTATCAGGCTTTAACGTGTCAAATCGATACCTCGTCGTGTTATATTATCAGGTAGATGAAGCATTTTTGTGCTGTTCTTTTGTATTGTTGATGGACATAGGAACTTATATAGTTAATTCGCTAATTTTTATTTGTACAGGCGACAAAGGCTTACCGAAGGATGGATACAGAGAAGGCGAAGGAAAGACTTGAAGAAATTAAGGAGCGGTATAATTTAGGTGGTGACTTGGAGAAAGAAAAGAAAGATAAATTGGGTTATACACCAACACCTCGAAGATAACTCATTGTTTTTTTATTGTTTTGTCGATTTCTTCTTGTACATTTCTATTATTCTTTAATAAAAATTTAAGGAATCATATTGCGTATTCATGATTTTGTCGCAGACAACTGATGATGACATTTATTTACAGTAATACTTATCCACTAAATATTTGCATGTTTTACATTTCACATAACAACAATGGACATATTTGCATTGACATTGTTCTTCAACGAGCACTTGCTTAGTGTTATATCCACGTCCGCAACATAAACTACTGCAACTGTCTGAACCTAATGATGTTATATTGCACTCCCTGTAAAACCGTGTCTAATTTATATAATTACACTTTTAAAAAAAAGCCATTGAATAATCAACTGTAATAAGTATACGAAGATACAAAAAGATAGAGGAGTGAGTTTGTAATTTTTTTTTAACAGGAAAATTTTTGAAAAAATTGGGGGAAACGGTGAACCCAGGAAGGGAGCACCCGGATTTGAACCAGGGACCTCTCGATCTGCAGTCGAATGCTCTGCCACTGAGCTATGCCCCCTTGTTGGAGTTATTGATTGTTACTACAAAAATTTTGCGAAAAATTTCAATACCTCATTGCTGTACCATATGAACCTGTCCTATTATTCTCCACACAATAATCTGGTGAATTTCGAAGATAGACCTGTAATTGAAAGAGAATAGAGCGATTGAAAATATTATTTAAGATATTTTTGAAACAAAAATTGATTATTACTAGAAATTAAATTGGTTCGTAAAATGTGGTGATGAAAATTTTTAAATAAATTGTTTTTTAACTTTTCAAATGTATGTTAAATTTAATTAAAATTGATTCTTACTAATAATAATAATGCTGTTTTTTATGTTTAAAGCTAAATTCTCACATCAGTTACTTTGAAAATTTTAATTAAAAAATTTAATAAAAAATGGATGAAAAACGGAAAATTTTGTTGTTCGATTTTTAAATTGAAAATTAACTTTGAGCATTTACCAAATGTTGCTGTGATAAATCATCATCTATCATTGTCTTATCATTATAGCCTGATTGTATCACTAATTGTGATAATGGTGATGCTTCCGTATAACGCTCCAATAATCTTAATTAAACAAAAAAAAAATATTTTTTTTAATAATTTAATTAAAACTTTTTTTTTTTTTGTCTGCTAGAATATTTGCTTGCTTGCTGGTAGTAATTGTGCAACAAAACTATGCTAATTAATTATTAGTGAAGCAATGCAACTTTCTGGAAATGTTAAACAAATTTAGAAGTAAATTTAAAAAAATAAATTAATTAATAAATAAACTTTTAAAGCAAAAAAATAAACAAACAAACTTTGAAGCAATATCATGAATATCCGGTAAAGTATTCCAACATGTCCTCACATTACAACTACTCGATACACCGTGACATTTGCATTTACGATATAAACTTTGTTGTGTTATCTAAAAATAAAAAAAAACAAACAAACAAACCGAAACAAATAAACAAATTTTAATTTGTTATGAAATTCAAATTTAATTTGAAGGTGAGAAAAAAGAAGCAATGAAAAATGATACAAACAAATAGTTTTTTTTTTTGTTCTGTCGTACAAGGAAATTAATGCACAAGCAAAATATTTTTTTGTTAATTAACTGTATTTTACTATGTTAATTAACAATGATTAAACCAATAATTCCAAAATTATTATTTTTTGGAATGAGAAAAGGTTGGAATAATGTTAACGAGTTAAATTTTATTCTACGTGATTTATACCATCTTTTTTTTTTAATTAAAATTTCATTATTTATTATTTTCCTCTCCATGGTGAGAGCCTTACAGTAGCGGAGGGGTTTGAGTGATGTGACTAGACAGTATCGCCAATGTCACGTTGAGCATGTCACATGCACGACTAATACTCACCAAAGTGTGCTCTTCACGGGATCCCTTGCTATACCATCTCTCAGTGCGTATTTGCATCGTCGCTTTCCTATATTGACTCTTT
>JABVXS010000840.1:0-22485 GCA_013365335.1 Madathamugadia hiepei | reverse complement strand
AACAGATTCAAATACCTTGGCTCAACAATCTCCGACAATGGTCGTAAGAAAGAAGAATTCTACTCCACCTGGATGAAATGGGCGAGAATTACAACAAGAAATCGCTCAATTCCAAAACACAATAACGAGAGAAATGAAACACAACAACAACTTTTATCTAAAGAGCCGGACGTATGAAGACAATGCTCCACAGAAAGCGGACCGTGCAATCAAGCGGGACAAACGCTAAACAAAAAATAAATAAAATCTATTAAGAACTGTTGATTTCAAGGCAAATTATCCTGAAAATTAGAAAAGAGAAATTTTCAGAAGAGGCATGCGAAAAATATCTGTATACTGACTGTTTCACCAACCTTCACGCATACCCAGTATCGTTCAAGATCGCGGTCACATGAATATATGTTTCGGTTAGTGTTTATTAGTCACACCGTCTTTTATTAATAGTGATGATTCAAAGTTTACCCCGAAAGATTGTTTCTCTATTTTCGCTCAAAATACGATATGCCACTTCAAGATATATTTTTTTGGGGGCATTTCACTGTGAAGGAACACTACTTTTTCGTCTTTTTTAGAGTTTTACTTCCGAACGTAGCGGATATAGTAGAGCCTGTACGACTGTGTTTACCAACTACGCAAGATTTATCTGTGTGTGAAGCTGTTGATTACTGCATCCGATTGGTATCACGTAGGATAGTGGAAGTGCATCGAAAATATCCAGATCTTAAAATTGTTCTGGTCGGTTGGGGAACATCTTGTGTTATAAACCATCAGGTAAGTTATGTTTGCACAGCGTACTTGATAAGTCAGTCAGTTTCAATTATTGATGATTGTTCCATATTTTAGGTTGTTCAATGTATGCCGAATGTATCAGCAATAATCAATTTTGCTTTTCCGATGAAGACAGCCGACGGGCCACGTGGTGTAAGTTTTGACTTCATGGAGTTTTTCATTACCTTAGCCTGTTAGCTACATATATATTTAGATTAAAAAAGTTAATCATTAGTAAAGATATTCGTTTGCTTGATGTTTCTTTCAATAATTCAAAAATAGGAGCGGTTTAGGATGTTGATGATGATATACTGCTAACATATTGTCCAACATTATTTGTTGTTGGTGACCAGGCAACTGATTGTGATGTTCGTGAACTGCAGGTTATGGCGACAAGAATGATTGGTTTGTCGTTCACCATGAATTTAGAAGAATAGTAACATTCATAACATGCTGTAGAAAGCCAAAATACTGTGTTAATTGTGTTCATCTGCCTATTATGTTCTCTTTCATATATTTTTAACCCACCAAATTTTGTCGTTCATCATAGAATATTGAAATTATGAACTATTTAAAAGTAGAGAATATTATTATATTTGATTTTTAACTTTTTAGCTCCCACAGGAGTGATTGTTGTTGGTTCATCTAACTGTGATTTGCATCCTTCAACATTGCGGTTAACAATTGAACGATTTACTCATCGAACGGTACAGAGAGCTCTATTGGTATGTTTCTTTTGTTTCATAATCCGATGGATGTTTTTGTTTCTTGGTATCATCTTTCAAACGTTTTTATAGTGAGGATAATTTTTCAGGATGATGTAGTCGATTTTCTGCAGCTGTATTGTTCCTCGTCAACCACTCACTCTTATCGCTTGCACCCACTAAAACTTGTTGAAGTGAATGATGTGGATTTGTCAATTTTGCGTACATCCAATCTTTTTTCGGGTAACCACAGTAAATCAACTAAAGTGGGTTCTACATTAAAAGCTGACAAAGGAGAGTTTGTTTCAGACAAGTAGGTATTTAAGTGATGTATTAAGGTTTGGAAATGTATCGTGATTCAAGATTTATAAAAACTGAAATAAATGAAAAATGGGAATTGATTTTTTCTAATTGAATCCTTTCCTGATATTTTTTTTCTGATTTTATTTTGAGAAAACAGGGAAGGAAGTAGATAATACTGAACATCACAATTCATGCTTTTTGTCTGTGGATGTTTGAAAATTGTCGCTAAATCCATTATTAATTTTTCCATTTCGCTGAATATTATTGTTGAAAACACTTCTAAAAAATATTTTGGATGTAACGTTTTATGCAGTGTTGATATGGACTAAATTTTCGGAGCAGTTTTAATTTCGGTACGTTTTTTTATCCATATGATCATGCTGTATAGTTCTTGCTTTCTATTTCGGGTGCTTTAAAATTTTGCGATTAGCTTGTCGTTCGTAATAATATAATTTTATGACGAGTATGTTCACCAGACGTGGTTCAGTTAGTTATTTCCTGTTAAGCAAATCACAAAATGTGGAGATAAAAAAGGCATCGGTGACCGTCTATATTTTTGCATTGATTAATTCGCTGTTTTTCGCTTTGGAAAGCGTCATGAGGAATTTTTTTTGAAGACAAAAAAAAAAAAAGTTACACAACACTATAACGGATGTGAAGTCTTTTGTAGCTTAGGACTGAACGAGATATTCATTTGACTGTTTGACTTTGTGTTTAACCTTATCTTTGCTTTAACTGGAAACTAAATTTGGTTTTTTCGTTTTATGTGAAGATCATAGAAGGGTTATTCAATTGGGGCAGTTTATTTGAAATAATTTTTTTATTGTTGATTCGGTTTTTGAACTTTCTCAGTGATATGTTTTTTCCTTAATTTTTTTCGTGAAATTTTATTACCTCTATCTGAAGTTTCGTTTTTTTATAATATCGGTTTGCAAAATACGCTTTTAGTCAGTAAGTTGTACAAAAAGTGAATTTGTTCGTGCAGATGTCTCATGTATTGAAAGTCGAAAACATGATGTTTTGTTTTTCCGCTTTTTTGAAGTGTCTGTGTATTGGAATTCTATCCGTTAAAGTTTAATTAAAGGTCCATCACGTCTGAATTGCGAAAGATATGACAAGGTTTGTGACATCGAGGGATAGGGCGAAGTTAGGCAATTTTCTTCAACATTGCTGCTTAAATGTTTAATGGTTAGAAGTATTTCTTTCTTGATATTTATATAAATTGAGTGAAGAAAGGGAGAAATAAAAAAGACATGCAACACCAACATAGTCTTAAGTAAGTCATATTCTAATCTAATTCGTTCAAATTTTTGTCCTCTGAATGTGGCTGTTTGAATTCAATATCGGTGGTTAAAATGTTAAATGATAAATTCATTCAAAACTGAATCACATACCAAGGTACTATTTTTCGGTAAATTTTAATCAAATAGATGAACTGTTTCATGCAACTTAGGCATTTGACATTTTCCTCTGGAAGATACCTCCGCCCAATCGCAAATCCTGATGGGGTTAGGATTTCGCATGCCGGTATTTTGATCTTTCTGTATGTCCTTTTTCTCGCTCCGTAATTTAATAGAATGGACAGTGAAGAACAGGTCTTTTGTGTGAAGAGGGTAAACTAGTTAACAGGTGCTTAAAAATCGTGATAACCTAGAAGTATGCTCTCCTTTCATCCTACAACACTCTAAATTCGTCCACCGTGAGATGTATATTCGCGTTTCGGTATTGCTTTTGGAAGTTGTCGATTATACATAACTGCAATGATCAGTTCTCCTGCTATATGGCCTCTATTAATAGTCGGTATTACAGAACAATCAGGGTAGTACCTTGGTTGTTACCACAAGATTATCTCGTGCTGTAGTGATTAGCGTAAAGTTTTCGAAAATCAATAGGTAAACGTGACATTGCGTGAACTACGAGGTTGAACTGACTGGAATGAAAATCCAATAACGTGAAAGTAAATCCTCAAAATAAGAATGATCAACACTGATCTGGACAAAGGATGTGCATAAGTAGATCTTCCGTATGATATTTCGGAAAATGAGAAATAAAGGAATGATAGCTGCAGGTGGTTAATTTACAGGTCATGACTTGATTCGATTTGACCTCATCTCCGGAAGCAGTAAAAGTAGTAGTGTAATGGCAAAGTTACTTGTAGTTCTAGCTACTGTACTACTACCAAATTGCCGGATAAGTTATTCTGTAAGTTTATTTCCATCATCCAATTTTTACTTTACATTTGCTTGAGTGGATAAATTACATCTTTAGCGTTTATGTAATGACTTTGGCGTAGTGCGTTACAGAAATGCTGTTAAATTAAAATTTGAATTAAAGCATATCACGGTGAATCAATCTGAGCAATCTCTTCTACTTGAAACGATAAGCTAACTCTTTCAATAAACAAGGTGTCACTAGATAGGGCACAATTTAATAAATTTTTAGTAGATCCTTCGCCTTAATTATAAATAATATTTCAGTGCATCGGTTTAGGTGGTGTTGGTTCACGAAATCGATTTTGCACTGAAACTTATGTATGTTTTGTTTAATATTCTATACGAAGTTGGATTTTAGTACTACAACTATTCTTTTCTGTTTCTTTTTTGGATATTTTTGTCGAAATCGTAGGCTTAATAGAAATAAAAAGACTAGCTAAGACATTTTTTGTACATTCCGACATCTTTCTCACAGGTTGCAAAATCGTTGCATGCACGTGATGGAGGAAAAACTAACGGTAAATTACGAATCCTTCAGAAGACTCGAATGCAATCTCCTTTCGTCTCTACGGTTCTGCACTTTAATTGAGTTCACGATTTTCGTAATCTTGAAAAAGGAATGAATTTCATCAGTCGCACTGCTAATATTAAATAGGAAACGATTGGCAGTATCTTCCTGGAAATTAATTTGAGGACAAATTTAATGAATAAATTAAAATTTCTTATTTTCGTAGGCTAAAAACTAAATTACAATTGCAATGAAATTATTATAAACTCTGATATTCTCAAGTTTCACTTGAATTCTATGTTTTAATTTTAGACATAATGAAGATTTGTCAGAGCAGTTTTTAATTCAAAACAAAAAACATATGGATTTGATAAAATAGTGGCATTATTGCAAAGATTTGAAAAATAAATTTTAAATAAATTTAGATCGATAATGCAAGTAAAAAATTTTCGGAATGTTGTCGTAGACGGGGATTGCCAACAGTATGTTTGCAGAAATGCTCATACGTCAGCTATGACCAAAATGTTGTACGTTCTTCAGCTTTTCACCAAAGTTCCGTTTTTCAATTAGTCCTATTTGAATACTGGCTTCAAATTGTGTGTTCTAATAGTTCAAGAATCATGATAATATTGTAGTTGGAACAGAAGTAAGATCAGGAACAATCATCTCATTACTGGAAGTAATTTGCCTAATGACAGTTAAGTATAGAAGTTATTGATTAAAGATTTAAAGAGTCATATATAACATTCGTAAGATGATTATGCCCAGTACACAATTTGATTATTTATTTAATTAATAAACCAGTTATAAACATCATTACTTTCTAGTTACGAAGAATGTTCTTACAAGCAGACCCCTGTCCTCTGCCGTTCGCTAATGAAATTCACTTTTGTGCAGCACAGGGTCATGACCATCGGCAATGCTGTATCATGAATGGGGTCACCACGACACTTGCAGGACAGAAATGCTTGATATTCTGTGATCAGGTACATTCTTCTGCATTCTGTTAAGAAGGAGAACACGAGTAAATTTAAATTTGTCAGGTAAAATTCAAAAAGTTTTTAGGTCAGAACGATTTGAAAAGGTGCAATACTTAATGATGGTACCACATTTCTGCAACATTTGCAGTTTTAATACTTCGACTTCAACGTACCAACGTAATAAATATGATTTCAAAAATATGCTTCAGAAAACACAAAATGGAACCATTCTTGATGTATCATACTTGCCATGTTTCGAACGATTTGACAGTATTAAAGGGTGTTTCTGGAGTTGGGCTCAAATGCGGTACCAGTTGGAGGAGCAGTATAAGAGATCCGAGTCAGGTGAATCACGGACGAACACTGATCGTGTGATGCAGTTCAACACTGAACAGTCAACATCACCACATGACACTTATCCATAATTAAGAAATAAAACACTCAGTATAATTATGTGTGTATTTCATTAAGCTGCTGGTTAAAGAAGAAAGAATGATTAAAATGGCAGATTATTGGTTAAATAAATCCAAAAGAGTTCTACTTCCGGTTAATTGAATTCTTCGCTTCCATTGCTATCATCGTTTTCGTTCTTTCTGCCACAATGTTGTTGTCGCCAAAATGGAAAAAATGATATTTGCATTTCTTAAAACTCAAAAGGGTCGAAAACAACAATTTAAGTTATCAGAGGTAAATTCAGGCTTACAAATTAAGGGATGAAAGTTTGGTCAATATAATGGATATTGTGGCAGTGTAGAAGGTGAGTGTTGATACTAATTGTTGTCAATTTTGCAAAGTTTACTCTTGTAAAGGATATACATATACACATGGTAGAGTGGAGAAGATGATCAATAGTAATGTACAACGGAGATCAATAAAGTAACAAACATTATTTGATGAAAATTTCAATCGCTTCAATTCAAGCAGTCATAAATAAGAAATTAGTTTGTGAGAATAAAAATTTCTCGACTTAAATGTTCGCCTGCTCTATCGGATGAAATCTGCTTTGATTACGACAGATGAAGTGAAAACTTTGAGTTTTATAAACGATCTTACTGAGGAGTTGCATTCACTTCACAATGCATATCCGTCTGTCGCGAAAAGTAATAAATTGTTTTGAGATTCGAGTGCACTGAGATTGAATTGGTCCTCGGTTCGATTTCCGTATTTCTTCCCGCGACCAGGTTAATCACTCCTGTTCATGCTTATCCACCCGAGCTTCTGTTCTAGCGAGTCCACGTTACCAGTAGAGTGTAGGTCAATGTCAGTTATTGAACCGTGACACTGCACTAGAACAATTAAGTCCGAACTTTCGGCAGTCTACTGTTGCTGTTCGGTGGATTTATTGGGACGTGGTAGAGTGAGTAGTCTGTGGCGAATTGTATAGAGCTTGAGATAACCTCAAACTTGGCTGATTAAACCTTCATTCAATTAGAATGTACAAAGAACACGTCGAATAGTAAATGAATTGTGGTCGAATAATGGAGAATTCGCCGTCGGAGCTGTAGATATAGTCGTCGTTTCCAGAAGTGAACTGGTAAAACACTGCCCCGGAGGTACAACGTCCCCGGTTTTTATATACATCTTTCCATTGACGTGGGCCTACCAGATCGCAACCCATTCCGCTTGACCAGATGTCAGGTGGAAGAGCACAATAGATTTAACATTCTTGGCGCCTGACGACCTTGACAAGAACACATCATAAGTTGACATTGTGGCGCAATCCTGATCTTGTGGCTCTATCATCTCCATTTTGGCGACACCGTCATTCTTCGTGTCGCATCATTACTAAAAGTCTAGCAATCCCTAAGAAGGGCTATTATTTCTCCGTCTCCGTTAGCACTATCTAAGTAGACTCTGCTTGAAAAAGCTTCCTGTCTTCTTCTGATCAGACCAATTCCATCAGCCTAAAGAGTCGCAAGAAGGATTCCTATTTCTCTTTACGCACAAACAGTCTACGAAAGCCAGGTCATCATCTTGCTTTGGGATAAACCCATAGTTGCTTTCATCTTTTTTCTTGCTAAGCTCGTCTTACTTTTTTCGTAACATTTTAAAGAGATTTAGCCTATCAGGTTTGTTCGAAGTGTCAAGCAATTCAAGGAACTCATGTAAGGTAGCACATTTTCATTACGACACAATTGCATCGTAGACATTTCCGCCTGATAGTTACCTTTTCTTTAATTAAAGGATAATAATGACCGTTCGTCAAAAAATGCACGAGATGTGAAGGAAGTATTAGAGTTAAGTAAATTAAGATGAATTCAACTCATTAAACATCCATCTAACTTGAATTCTGATTCCACCATTTTTGTGGGAAATTCGGTATGTTTCCTTATTGATAAATTTAGACTAACAAGTCCCTGAAGTGTATCTTTTCAGCTGATTTATTTTAAAAAAGATCTGATGAGGAGAAACAAAACGCATATTGCTCTGTTGTTGAATCTGTTTTGTTAATGGGTGGTTATGAGACAAGAATACCCTTTCAACAAACTTTGATTTACAAAGAGCAAGAATCTGAAATTTCAAAATACTCAAAGAAAATAATTTGTTGTATGTCCGAGAAACTTTGTTCCATCATCTTTCTACTGGCTCAGTGATCACAGATATTCTTTCTAAATTTTGAATCAGTTAAACTATTAGACTGCTTTCAGCAAACTTCTTGGAAAGAATAAAATGAATCATTAAAACAAGAATTATAAATTGTTCGATTGACTGATCGAACTGATCGAAGAGTGTCCGATACTATCAGAAACTGACTCCTAGTGATTTGCACTGTTGCAGAAATGACTCGTATTATTGTCAAATGTATAAGGCCTTCACCTACTCTTGAAACTGAAAACATCTGTGAGTTGCAAAATAGAAAAAGTCGTCGTTCCTCACTCCCAGAAAACCGTGGAGACCTTTCGAAAGTTCAAAACAGCTGAAGTGTTTTGGTGCGAACTTGCATTGTATGGAACACCGCACATGTATTTCCTGTTTCTTTTTTTTCTAATTCTCTCACCAAACAATTAAATTTATTTACTTGAAAAGCACTAGAAGAGAATGAACTTTATAAAAATATGGATGGTAGTAAATAAAGTTTTTCTAGGCGATTTCAATTTTCTCAGCGAAACTAACTTCCTTCCCGTTTTCATCGATAATCTGACACATTTCATGTTCAACTCTCTCGCAAGAAGCTTCCATTATAAGAAATGACCGGGAAATTATTATTTTCACACTGCATCTGTCAATTAAAGCCATTTCTTTATTCCGTCTTTGGGAAGGAGAAATCTTTAAAAACCTGAAAAAAGTTTTCAATATGCGTTTTTACAAAAATTTTGCTCAGAGAATCTCAATTACTGTAAGTAAATGAAAACATGAAAGTGTTAATTACTTTCTGAATCTTTTTCCAACAAATCATTTGTGTATGTCGAAGTTTGCTTGATCAAAGAATGTTGCAACAGAAAGGTAATAAATGAGAAGAAAAGTTTAGTTCAGAAGTAAAGCGACTTACTGGCTGTAGACGAATTTCTAAATTTGCTTCAGTTGAAGTGAGACAAATCCAAATTTCAGGACTGCATATTCTCGAGCAAATGTATGTAGATCCTGCTTACCTTCTTTCTTTTGTCTTTGCTGTCAATTTCATTGTTTGACCCCAAATGTGAGACTGCCTTTTTACTACTTTAAACCAATACAAAAATCCGTCCGTCCCTCTCTGCTAATTGCTTACTCAATAAAATTGTTAACTTTCTTAAGATCACTGCCCATAAGATTTATTTCGATGGCATATTCAGCAATGAAATTTGCAACAAAGTGGATTAAATCCAATCTAAAATACGAGTTAATGATTTATAAAATCTACTGCGGTGGCTGACACTCGGAGGTATGCATTTCTAAGAGAGCTATAATTCAATTTATGACACTTGACGATATCTAATTCTCTCTTTTCCTTTCACCCAACTTCTTGTATTTCTATCTTTATTAAGTGTTGTATATCGCAGTGAGATGTCCGAAATCTTTTTGGGAAAGCTGACATTCTTAAAGATTCTTCTCGTCCGATTCAGGTCTTTAGGATGTCTGTTTCACATTCTCTCTGTGTCTCGTGACAAATGAGTAATCAGAAATTCATCAAAAATACTATCAAAGCGATTGATAGAATTGATGGATAAAGAGTGGCAAAGTAATGCCTTTAGTCTCACGAAAGTATTCTCAAGAAGAAATGCCAACTGAGCACTAGTCAAATTGAAAAATTTTATGAGCTTTTCATCTGCAGAGGAAGATCATAAGAAGCATGAGCTTTAAAATGTCAGTTATAAACTCTTTCAGTGACTTCCTTTGTGCCATTTCCTAATTTATTTAATTTAAATCACTTTTTCTTCTTTGAAAACTTCCATTAACTTAACATTCAATGCATATTGGTCGATATTAGCAGCATTCCCTTCACAAGAAATGAAAAGATACGGCGGTATTTCCTTGCGAGAATATTTAATTAAATATGCTTAAGCGGTAAGGGAAAGTCTACCCATTACAACAAAAAACGAACGTCTGCTTGGATATCGAATCATTTAAATGCTGATATTTTATTCAGAAACAATGAATAAAAGAAGAAAAATCATTGCAGGTGAAAAAATTAGAAACTGCTAAGGAACGGTTGAAGTATTATGGGTTTTGCAAGTATCAGGAAATCTCAGACAAGCCAAGAAAGCATTTCCGGATTTAGCTAATTAAATTTGTTCTATGAGAAACACAGTTAGTGCTTCTATTAAATGCTCACAAATAATCGCATTAATCCACATGCTACATGTATTCCGAGTAATCAGCAATATTTGTTTCAATCTCATTTCGGTACTGTAGTTTTAATGGTAACTATAGTGTTGGCTATCATTACTGTAAATCGAAGACATTTTTCCTGATTAAGTGGTTGTAACACTTGTTTGTGTCACTGGCATGCTTCTTTATCTCCAGAAATATTTTCAGAATCTATTTTCTTAGTTCAGTGCAATATTTCTGTTTTGCGTTCATCCGTCTCTACGACCGGAAAAAATAATTCGTAGTTCAGTGTCAAGCAAAGTATCATTACTCTGTTCTTCCTTAATTAATTTGTTTCGAAGCGAAATAAATAAAGGAAGCGATGTTTTTCCTTTGCTTAATCCTCTTCGTTCTTCCCTATTCAGGTAATATTATTCAGAAGCTTAGACTGATGATTGAAGCAACGGAAAGAGGAAAGGAATATATGTAACATGAGCAGAAACGTAGCAAGTTGCACACGTTGCGCGCCTTAAAGTTCATCGATCAGTTTGACCAAAGTACGGTTGTATCGATGCCTAATGTTGATAATGCCTTACGGTGATAAAGATCACCAAATTGACCAAAGTTATACTCATCGTCCACCAAAGTTATACTCATCGTCCATCATATTAATTAGCAGAACATACAGTTCATCGAATCACATCACACGCAATACACGTTCTTCGATATTGTCAACTATGAGTCACGCATATATTGCTAGATGTGCAAGCATTCACAGATACGTCTTAAGATACTTCATGATTCGGCAGTCAACCTTCTTGGAATCCATCATTGCTATTCACAGAACTTCTCGTCCATGATTTTTATCAATCCTGTCTAAGCTTCGATAACCTTAAAAATATTTTTTGCAACTATTCAATTCCACTGATAACAAAGTGCCATTTAAATTGCAACATGTGGTAGAGACATTTTGATATTTTCAACTGAGAAGATTGTTCCAGCATTTTTGACCATTCCAATGCTGAATTCGTATTTCCCACTGAAGAATTCTCATCCTATTTACATGCTGGCACACAAAACTTTGAAGCATTATCAATTAGGCAAGAGAATTTCAAAATTTGAAATTCTTGTTGTTCAGACAAATTTCTCACTTTTCAACTTCTGTCGGCTTTTTTCTTTTTTCTTTTTCTACCAAATAGTGTTCAGTGCGTAATGACGCTCAGTTATTGACATAAAAAAATGACGATATTGTGGAATATTACAACTTAATTAGTGTAAAGTTTGGCATAAGCTTAAGAAGGTGAAATGGGCATCAATAAACAAAAGAAACTTCAAAATTTGAACTTCATCAATCATCACAGCTTTGATTGTGAGTGTTTTTAAATGAATGAGAATTTTCGAAATATCAAAAATATTAGTGGCTTTCCTCGAAAGCTCTTTCCACTGAGCACCACAAGCTCGCCATTTCAACCTCAAATGGAAAAAGTGCCGATAAAATCAGTTTTGCCTTTTTCTCGGTAATTCATTTTCCTCTACTCACTCTTTCATTTTTTTTACAAGTCAATTACCTCTGACCCTTACTCTTATCCACTGACCAAAGGCTATTCTTTTACTGTTTTCCCCCAAAAAGGATTGTGACATTGTTGCTTGTTCATCTGCTTACATCATTTCTTCAGTTTCATTTATATCTTCAGAAAGTCTCATAATTAATGACCAATTAGTGACCAGTATCTCACCTTTCTACCTTCAGCTTTTACCTTGTAAAATAATACCATTCATTTTTGTTGCAATGAATATATACAATTTTTCTGATTAATTAAGTTGACAGGAAGTTGGATGAATGGAAAGCGAAGCTGCGCTGCTCTTTCATTGCACGGTCCGTCCATTAATTAAATATATCCGAATGGAAATTATTCATAAATTTCCATTGGTGCATGTAGCGGGAGGAATGGGACGATGACGCTTCCTGCAGTGTGTCGCAGCCATTCCTTTCTTATGTTAGCTTTCTTCTAATCGTCGATCCGGACAAAGTGACGGAAAAACGCTTGCCTTTGATTGTCCATGCCATTTTTTAATACATTTCAAATGATAAAAGTACTCGCAGTCATTGAAAATTCTCGGGAATTTCTTCCGCGAATGAATCAATGAAAAAATCAATTTCTATTTATTCATGCCATAGCAGACCATTCTCTCGGATCATTTCCCTTTCGTTGTTCTTTTTGCCAACAAAAAATTGTTTGATAATTAAAAACAAATCAATAAATGGTTTGTGGATCATTCAAATTACATTTGTTTAGTTTGATAGAGAAGCTAAATTTCGCCACAGTGGAAGTTTCTGCGGAAAATATTCTGCGTAATACGTAGAGGAATCTGCTCATTTCAGGATTCGCTGGAATGCCTATTTATAGATTGTAAATGTTCACTTAAACAACAACTTCTCAATTTTTCACAAATTATTAAAAAAGCTGACACATGTTGCTAATATTTTCTGTCAGTGGGAATAATTAATTAGCAATGCTACCGCAACTTCAATAATTCCTACTGCGATGGCAATGATGAGGAAAGGTTTTCGACTTCCACTTTTATATGGCAATAAACTAGAGATGTTTAATTTATTCCTAAAACGATCGATAATTTATGCTGCCATCCAAAATTTCTAATATCATAGCAAGAACTGAAAATTTTGGAATCGAAATTAGAAGTATTGCTTCTGAGGGTACACTGCAGTTCTTTGCAGATCATAACTGCAGTTTCTATTTCTGGCAATGATTCCGGACAGAAAATCTTCCGGAAATTTAGTTTTAGTTGTGGCGATGCTAAATTTTGAATAAAATGTATTTTGGAAGTGAATCTGAAACTACGTCAACCTTCAAAGGGTTTCTTTACTCGCATCACGGAGGTATTTAACATAAACTTTGAGCCTTTTTGGAATTATTTTTCAATTTAGATTTTTTCACTCAATCACCTTTTCAAAGTTTCACCTTTTAATGCTTTACTGCGTTTTGTTCTCCAACTTGATTTTCAACTTTTTCCTTTTCAAATTTTTCCCTAACGAATTTAAACCTTTAATTAGTTGCATTGATTTCCTTCAGAAATTTCAGGGTGATGTGTTCAGGATGACAAGTTAGATACGGTATGACTTTGTCATGCGTGTACACTTGATTGCTCATTTTAACAAAATTAATAGTCTTTGTAAGAATATGAAATACACTTTCAATTAGTGTCGCTTTCCTCCTTTTTTACTTTTTTGTGAAGCTAATGATTTTTTCAGTGGTTTCTTAAATTGATTCATTCGAGCTAAAAAAGTATAATGAAAGGGCAATGTATGAAACATGCATCAATCACTTTCATGCTAGTTTCCCATCCACTCAATCTTGTTGTTCTGATGTAAATTCTGAAAAAAAAAAACTGAGAAATCATTTGACCTTATAACCACATCTTTGAACTTTCACGAAATTTTCCTAATATTCTCGAAAGGGATGAGTAGCATAGTAAGTGTTAGCTAAGCAACTTGTTATTTTAGAAGTGAAATAATAAATTAGAAGAAAGTGCAACTTGAAAATTACAACTTGGTGTCAGAGAAATCTTGGCTTTCTTTCTTCCTTGCATGTCAGTACACTCTGAATCGTTATCATCCAGCATTTCATTGAAATAAAGCAAGCGGTCTCCTGAGAGGATAATGATCCATTCAGGTCACCTATTTCTTCATTCAAATCCATCCTAGTTCAACATAATATATCAGTAGCGTTGACGAAAATGGTAAGAAATCTTTCAGTCGGATGAATTATGAATTGCTCAGATTGCGATGCAAATCTCTCAAATAATTGATTGATTGATGGATGGATTGATTGATTTAAAGGATAAATATAGCCCAATATATGCTGATTGATTGATTGATTGATTGATTGATTGATCGCTTGGTTGATTGATCGCTTGATTGATTGATTGACTGCTTGATTGATTGATTGACCGCTTGATTGATCGCTTGGTTGATTGATCGCTTGATTGATTGATTGTTTGATTGATTGATTGACCGCTTGATTGATTGATTGGTTGATTGGTTGATTGATTGATTGATTGATTGATTGGTTGATTGATTGATTGATTGATTGTTGATTGATTGATTGATTGGTTAGTTGGTTGATTGGTTCACTCGCTTTGTTTTCACCTGAAAATTATGCATCACTTTTTGAAATGTATTAATAAAGGTAATCCTAGAAGGTATACGTGCAACATTTAAAAGTATAGCAAAATCAATTTATTGTTTCATCCATTTCTTTTTTTCTTTTCTCCTTGAAATTTGAACAAAATTCAAACAGTATAATTATTTGTTCGCGCAATAATTTTGATAAATTAATTAATTGCTTAGTAATTAATTAATTTATCATGAAGCTAAATTGATTATGTTTAAAATTAAAATTAAAATTAATACAGCTAAATTTGTAATTGAGAAAATTAAAAAATTTTTTTTGCAAGAAGAGGAAAAGTCAATAAATTCGATATTTTAATGTTGATAAGGAGATTGATGGGTTTAGCTGAAAGAAGAAACAATAAAATTTTAAATTAAAATTTTTTAATTTAAATTTAAATTTTCCGAAAAAAGATTTTGCATAAATAAATTAAATGATTATGTTATCAATTATTTTTATCAATCTGTAAAGCAGAAATGAAATTTTTTGCAATGAAAATAAAGACGATGACTAATATAGTACAGAAATCAATGTTTTCATTATTTTTCATTGCGAAGATATTCCCTGAAGATTAAAGATCAAATGAATTTCAACAAAAAAAAAAAATTTCTAACACCAAAATTTTTGCTATCTGCGATTAAAATAATATATATTAACTTTATCGAGTAAAAAAGTTTTTATGCTAAAAATTTAATTTTCTAAAAAAATTAACCAATGTCCTTCCCTCTCTCTCTCTCTCCCTCTCTTTCTCTCCCTGTCTCTCTCTCTCTCTCTCTCTCTCTCTTTATTCCCTTGCATTGTTTGTCCTTTTTTTTTTAATGTCATAAATTAAAGTTCATTAATTTAAATTTTCAACAAATTAAAAGAAAAAAAGAGAACAAATTTAGTTTTCATCTTCATTTGAAAAACAAAAAGCAATTCATTTGAATTACGTCATCGAATCAAGTTCATCGGTAAAATGAGCCAAACAAATGGCTAATCAAAAATTTTTTTTTTTTAAAAAGACAAAAACATGTTTAAAACAACTTTATTTTAATTAACTAAAAAAAAAGAAAAGAAGGAAAGGAAAGGAACGAACCATAAAGTAAATGTTTTATGATAAAATTGAAAATTTTTAAATTATTTAAAAAAACCTTTTTTTTTTTTAATTCAATCGAAAAAGAATTTAATTTAATTTTATCAATACGAACGATTTTTTTTTTTTGTGTCACTAAAAAGTAATATGCATAGAGGATTTTGCTAGACAGCAAACTATAATTCCGGAATCTAGCCATCCTATCCATAATTCCGGCATTCAGCCCTCCCATCCATAATTCCGGCATTCAGCCATCCTATCTATAATTCCGGCATTTAGCCATCCTATCTATAATTCCGGCATTTAGCCATCCTATCCATAATTCCGGCATTTAGCCATCCTATCCATCCTATCCATCATCACTTTGTCCAACAACATGCATGGTAACAAATAGTCAGCATGCGGAACATAATGAAATGATAATAATTACAGATAATGAACAAAGGATTTGAGCAACAATTCATTCATTCCTTTAATTCGTTAAAATTTGTGCTAAATTTTCTCAGTTTCAAATAAAAATTTTGTTTGTTTTTTTTGTTCTTTCGCTTTGTGTGAGGGTAAAAATTTTTGCAAAATGAAATCAAAAAAAAACGATAGATAATTAATTTTCTGATATACCAAACTTCCAAATTCCAACACTTCCAAAGCCAAATGTCTGCGACTACGTGACTATGTATCAGCGAATTATGCGTGCAGATTGATAGAGCGAACCTTTGCATGATGAAAGCCTTACACAGTGACGGAGAGGTTTGAGTGGTGTGACTATACGGAGCTGCTCATCTTACGTTGAGGTTTTCACATCAGGACTAATACTCACCAAAGTGCTCTTAACGGGATCCCTCGGGCAAGGTGAAAGCGGAAAGACAAAGCGAGTCACTGTTCGCCTAACCAGCGAGTGACTTAAATATAAGGTTAAAAATCACAATATTTTTCCAAACAAACTGGAAGTTGAAGTTATGACAAAAGGGTCGACACGAAGAAACTCGTTGAGAAATCGACCGAACAAGGAATTACGGATACAACAAAAATTAATTAATTATAAATTTTTCACCATCAAAAGTTTTGTACAAAATTTTTCAAAAAAATTGTTTTAATAAACATGCTAATAATTGATAAGCATACTTATTAATTAGTGCAAAAGTTATTGTGATACATTTCACTGCAATTAATTGTTAATTGAGGTTGTTTTAATTGATTAAAATTAATTAATAAAGACTTTCTTCTGGACAGAATTCTGCAGGTTTTTTTCTCCTCTTTTCTTATTATTTCAATTTTTGCCGAATGGTTTGATGGAAAAGAGAATTCGCAATAGAACATGATCACTAGGAACAATACCGTACCACACTGCTGCAACATACTGTATCATACTGTACCATACCGTATCATACTGTACTATACCGTATCATACCGTACCGTATTCTTTGTTTTTGATTTTTTAAAATTGAAATAATGTGAGAGAGAAAGCAAAGTGCATTGATAATTTACCGCTATCTTTGTTTATTCATTCCTAAAGCTATGCGCAAACATTTTCAAATTCAAGCATTAATTAAAATTTTAGTTTCAAATTAAATTGAAAAATTAAATTCTGAAATTTGAGCTAAAGCCTGTTTGGTTCCATTTCATGGGCTTAGATGGCATGGCCACGGTGATGCCGTCATTGCCAATATGCAGTATAATTATTTCACAAATTTTGCAAAACTTAATCAAGCAAATATATCAAAGCATAATTTGTCACCGCTAACATACCCACACACAGACAGACAGACAGACGCACAAAGACATGAGGGATTTTTCGGGATAGATGGATATTATTGAATTTTCAAAATGTTTGTTTATATTTCAAGATTTTCCCGGGGGTTTCAAGTTTTATGGATCAAAAAATTTTGGAAATTTTGAAATTTGATGAAATTTATAGTTTTGGCAAACTTGCAGCATGCTTTTTTTTTGTATATAAATTTATCCTATGAAATTTCATTATAGCCAATTTACAAAATATTCTAATGAAATGATTCATAATAAATGAAATTAGTGTTAAATTAAATTTTAAACATCAAACTAAACTCCTTAATAATATACATACATACAGACAGACAGACAGACAGAAAGTCATAAGACGACATACACAGACAGACACATTTAGAGATACGTACAGACACAGTTTTTAGGATGCAACTAAATACAGACGAATAGACACATACAGACACATACACAGCCACAGATAGACACTTCAGAGATATAATTTTAAAATTCCTAATTAAATATGATTCATGTAAATGAAGACATTGCTATATAAGTATCATCCATACAAATAAATAAATATATATATATATATGCAAATTTTCAGTAATAAAATTCTTATTAAATTTTAAAATTCCTTTGGGAAAATATTGGAAAATTTTGGCGCAATGGTATTTCGATGTGTGTGAATTTGAAGAGACATGCAAATATGTCACTTTTAAAATTTATTAGTTCCTTAAATTTTTTTTTCCATCAAATTTCTCACCAAATCATGAACGGGACCGTTTGATTTCTATGAAAATAATAAGGAAAAAAAATTTTTTTAAATTGAATTTTTCAATAATTACAATTGAAAAAAGTTTTTATTTTTTAATTAATTCAAAATTAATTTGAGTGAAATTTTTTTTTTTTTTAAAAATATCGACAAAAAAAATTACAACAAAAATTTTGCTATCATTTGAAGTATGTATATTTAAGAGAGGTTTTCGTTTCGTTGTCAATAGAGAAATAAAGGACAGCAAACATTCTGCAGAAATAGTATTCAAATTACAGAGAAGCAGTGAAAGCGGAAAAGATATAAGTAAGAGTTGAGCGGGAAAAAAAGTGAAAAGTTTTTTTTTTTTTAATTTATTCATAAATTTAAATTCAATCAAACAATTACAGTAATTATTTTTTTATAGCAATAAAATTATTATACTACACGGCAGATCTCGTAATATCCAATATTTTTATTTACTAAAATTAAACAATTAAAAAGTGATCAAAAGTGATGGGTCAATTAATTTCTCAACAACTTTCCTCAAGTTGACCCTTTTGTCACAACTTCATTGCCAGCTTGCTCGAAAAAAGTTGTGCTTTTCAATCATTTTCTCAAGTCGCTCGCTGGTCAGGCATACCGTGACCACAAATAATTGGCATTTAAAATTACTCTTTTCTTGAAAAATGAGAAGAAAATGATAAATTCTAAATTAGCAGTGGAACATTTAAGCTTTCTGATGTTAAAAATTTAATTACGTGTCATCTGTCAATTTTTTTTTTTGCCACTTTCTTCATTAGCCACTAAAAGTGGTCTGTCAGTCTTAAATCACTTTGTCTTTTTGGTCTCAAAATGATGGATGCCTATGTGTGTATGTGTATGTGTATGTGTGTATGTGTATGTGTGTATGTGTATGTGTATGTGTGTATGTGTATGTGTATGTTTGTATGTGTGTATCTGTATAATTTATCAATGGATTTGAAGGTAACTGAGTGGGACATTTTGAAAAATTTGCGTTTACTTTCGCTGATTCAGGATGAGAATGGGATGAAAATTACATTTAAATTAACAAGCAGAAACAATTAAGCTAATGAATTTCCATTATCCTTAATCGATGTTTACTAAAAATCTCTTTGGTAAGTAGGAGGATCAGCACAATGGATACGGTACTTATATAGCAGTAGTAGCTAGTAGTAGCGTAGCAGTAGTAGCAGCAGTAGTAGCAGCAGTAGTAGTAGTAGTAGTAGTAGCAGTAGTAGTGATAGTAGTAAATAACAATTTGGTAACTAATAACCTGAAGAATTAATAATTATGATAACAGTAGCAATGATTAATGACTAATAATGATAATAACAATAATAATTTTTCAATGCGTGATTTGTTCAAGTCACAGAGGACAATTGCACCTAATTAACCGGACCGGTCCAACCGGTTCAATGATTCTGGTTGGATTATTCATTGAACAGAATGCATTTCTCCCCCCCTACTCTCTTCATGCTTTTCCTTTTTTTAAATAATACCCAAAACAATCAGTACTATTACATTTCAAATTATCGTTATCATCAAACATTCAATTCAACCTTGCTTGCTACGATCAGTATTAAATGGATAATTAATTATGATTTCTCATTATGTTCGCAAAAAACCGGAAATTTAAATAAAATTAATTTTAAAATTGTCATTTCAAAATCAAATCATCATTATGATTATTCAAATTTGTTTTTACTTTATAAAATTTGAGGTAAAAATTGAATTAATCCATTTTTAAATTAATTATTGACAAATTTAATTATTCCCTTCTTCTTTTGTTAACAAATTTGATTGTAATCAAAAGAAAAGGCATGGCATAATGCACAAAGAGAAAGAGAGAGAGAGAGAGAGAAAGAGATTGAGGGAGCAAGAAAGAAGACAGACAAATGCATATGGCTGAATTTGGTGCAAGCAAGAAAATGGAAATAATATGCAAATTAGCAGACATTTGCGTACGTGAGAATCTTCAAATTCAAATGTCAAGGCGTTTTGTGAAATATTTCAATGGAATTCAATAATAGTTCCATTGTTATTGAAATTGAGCGATAAATAACAACAATGGTACTAAACCAATGTGATAATATTTTGTTTTGCAATCGAAAAAAAAAAATTTTTTTTTTGCATAAATTCACAAAAAATATTTAAATTTAATTTAGAATTGTGAAATAAATTAATTAAAATATATAAAATGAGATCTTCATTTAAAAATGTCAGATATTTTTGTTTTGTTTTGTTTGTTGCCATTTTATAAGACGAAAATGAAGAAGTTAATTTTTTTTTTTTTTTAAATTTTTCAAATTTAATTTATTATGAAAAATTTGTTTTAAAAAAAAATTTTTTTCCCTCTTCCAGATTGTAATTTGATTTCAAAATGAAAAGGTTATTTTTTTTTTGCAAAGAAAGAAAAAAAAATTTTCAGTGCTTTGATAAAATTTGTAGGAAATTCTTTTTTTTTTTTTTGTAAAATTTTAATTTCAATAATAGCTGTGAAATACGAAAATCTAAATTAATGAAATGGAATGGAAATTTCATGGTTGTCTTAAATTGCCATCTAATTTTACTCATCCATTTTAAGGCACAAAAAAAAAAATAACTCATAGACCGATCAATGGATTGCATAACATACAGAGCCTTTACGACTGCAAAAACAATAGCAGTGCTTGCTACAACAATAACAATTACTATTGTAGCAGCAAAAACAACAATAATAACAATTGTGACAACAAAAGCAACAACAACAGCAATAACAATTGTGACAACAAAAGAAACAATAATAACAGCAGCAACAACAACAACAACAATTACAATAGCATTAACAATAACAACGAGTTTTATTAGCTGAAAAAAGTTTGGACAAACTTCCGGGGTTGCATTGCATTGTATTTTTCATTAGCTAACACAGGAAAGCCTAAAATTGCAAAGTGACATTTTTCTTTTTTTTTGGCTCTTGGTTAACCTTCTCATGTAACATTAAGGCTCATCATCCTATCCAGCCTTGTTGCCCTTCAATGGGCCTATTTAGGCAAACAACCATAAAGCCTAGCCATTCCTGAAACCATCCTCCATTCCCCTGGGGAAATTATTATTTGTGTGAAAAGTTGACGAAATGTTGCCAAATGACATTTACACAAATATATTGTTGATATCATGCAATGTACTGCACGCAATGCATGCAACCATTAACAGATGCGTGCTACCCAGAACAATGCAATCAATTTCGTTTTAATGTCAAATTCAATCATTCATCAAAATTTCAACAAAAGTTTTTAAATGAATTAATTCAAATTTTTAATAATATATTTACTGATTCGTCCGGGAATTACTCTCAAAATGCTCAGAGTTAAAATCCTTAAGAAATTCCATCAGGATATTTCAGGATATTTTCAATTAAAATTTTGAATGAAAAAGTAAGATTGCATATTTCGTTCAGCAATTAATGAAGATGAAATGAAAAAAAAAAAAATTTATTTTTTTAAAAAATTTTTTAATTACCAAAATTTTTAATTAATTATTTATTTTTTTGATAAATTAAATGAAATTTTTTAAAAATTTGAAACAAAGTGCAAACATTTAGTCTAATCTTTTTTTTTCATTAATTATTCAAAAATTTAAAAAACTTTTAATAAAAATTTTTTTTTTCTCGCAAAGGAATCTACTAGAAAATGTTTGAAAAAAAAAATCCTTAACAAAGAAATGAAATTGTTCCTACAATTATTAATTAATGAATTATGAAACAAATGAATGTGGTAAAGCTGAATAATTTATTTCAAAAAAATTAAAAAAAAAAAAATTGAAATTTGAAATTTGGAAAAACAATTAATTGAAATAAAATATTTGCAAAAAAAAAAAAAATATTTTTTTCATTTCTCCACATATCATTTTCTTTCACTACAATAACAATCATTATTAATTATTTATTGCCTGCCAATTCAAGTTTTTAATTAAAACATGGAAAACAAAGAGGATGATTAATTTTTGATTGAAAAATAATTAATTAAATAATTTTTTTTTCACATTATCAAAAATTAATTATTGGCCAAAAAACAAATCTTTTTTTTTTTTTTCTTTGATAAAATTAAAAATTTACAGAATGAAATTTTTTGATGATACAAATTTATTAAAATATTGAAATGGAATTTCAGTCAAAGCCTTTAAATGCTGCAAAAATTTTTTTCATTTTTCATAACTTACAGTATTATTATTAATTAAACTGTTTGCATTTCATCAACTAAAAATAGTTAAAGAAATGCAAATAAAACAATTAATTCTATATGAACCACCTTACCCCACTCCTTCTATTTCCCCCCAAACAAATCCCTCAAAAGCATTTCCGCAATATTAAAAGCTTTGCGTGTACATGCATATATATATATATATATAGATCCCAATGCATCATTCATGTTAATTTCAGCATGCAACATTCATGCGTATCCAATAAATTACATGTGAATATGTGTGTGTGTGTGTGTGTGTGAGTGTGTGTGTTTGTGTGTGT